>JAVXUP010001132.1:0-276917 GCA_033070095.1 Escallonia herrerae
TGTTAACCCTACGGTTATTTAACCTAGGATTATATTTGATTTTGATGATAACTAACATTGATGATTATGCTGTCTAACATGCATTGAGTTGATGAAGCAATAGGAACAATCTCACACTCATGCAAATGGAAAATTAGACGAGCAAATCGTTTAAAGACTCTCAACGGAACGCATCAAAGAAGGATTTCGTCGATTGAACTTTACTATGCTTTATTTCCTTCTTTGTAAACTAGACGTAGAGAGATGATCGTTACGATGACTGTATACCTAGAATTTGCCCATAGGTTTCCCTTGCATGCATAAAAGTTTTTCATTCTTTGAAAACTAAGAAACTGCATTTTCTGGAATGCAGTCGACTGCATTGGATTGCAGTCGACTGCAACTTGGGCAGTGAGGTATTACAGTCGACTGCATTGGAATGCAGTCGACTGCAATACTTCCAGTAGCCTATTACAGTCGACTGCATTGGGATTACAGTCGACTGCAAGTTGGAAATTTGAATTTCCAACGGCTACTTTGGGAATACAGTCGACTGCAATGGGACATTGCAGTCGACTGCAATAGCCGTTTGGCGCATTTAATGCACCACCTAACTCCAAACGGTCATATTCTTTCCCACCTCTATAAATACTCATCTTGGGCATAGTTTTGATTCATCAATTGCATTCAAAGCTCTCTTATCTTTCATATTCTCAAAGATCAAAGCAATTGTTCAAATCTCTCTTGTTTCATTGATTTCTCATCCTTTTCAAGAGAGCATTTATTGTGAGCTTACATTTGAGAGATATACACTTTCATAAGTCATCATACACTCATCTCTCTTGTTCTAGTGCTTAAACTTGTACTCATCTACTTCTTGAGAGTGAAATCTTGTACACATTTCTTCATTGAAAGGTTCTTGTATCAAAGCTTGGGGTTGTCAAGCTTTGGAGCTTTGGGTTTGTCAAAGCTTGTTCTTGATGTGGGCATAGCATCAAGGGATTGTAAGAGGTTCGATCTTGACCCGTAAGGAAGATCATACTAGTGGATTCTAGGGCCTTTCAAGGGACTTCCTTGAAGGGGTGGACGTAGGCTTGTGGGTATATCAAGCCGAACCATTTAATTCTCCTTGTCAAGTATCTCTAAACCCTTCTCTCTTTACATTATCGTCTTACATTTGTGTTGAGATTGGTTGTTTGCTTATTTAAGTTATTGAGATTGAGGTTTGTTGTTTGTTAATTTTTAAAGTAGTCTTAAAACCCTATTCACCCCCCCTCTAGGGTTATTTTATTGGTTTCAAGTGGTATCAGAGCCTCGGCTCTTGTTATATTGGGTAACGCCAAGAGAGTTAATCGATCATGGCTTACGTTGGGGGTATGGAGGGTAGTTCTACCACTAGGCCTCCATTGTTTAATGGGACCAATTATAGTGTGTGGAAAGTTAAGATGAAAATCTACTTAGAGTCTCAAGACTACGAGATGTGGGATATTGTTGAGAATGGCCCATACGTTCCGATAAAGGTGGTTGACAAGGTTGAAGAGCCAAAATCCAAATCGGAGTATAGTGATCATGATAAAAAGATGATTTGTATGAATGCTAGAGCGAAAAATTGTCTTGTTTGTGCTTTAGACACTAATGAACTCAATAGAGTCATTATGTGTAATTCCGCTAAGAGTATTTGGGATACTCTTCAAGTTACTCATGAAGGAACTTCTCTCCTTAGAGATTCCAAGATGAACTTATTGTTTAGAGATTATGAGTTATTCCATATGCTTCCAAATGAATCCGTTACGGATATGAATACTCGTTTCACTAACATTGTAAACCCTTTGAAGCAATTGGGCAAGGAATTCACTAATGGTGATCTTGTAAGAAAAGTGATTAGGTCCTTACCAAGAGCTTGGGATGCAAAGATCACCGCCATTCAAGAATCAAAGAATCTCAATATCTTTCCTCTTGATGAATTGATGTGCTCACTTATGACGTACGAAATGCAAATCAAGACCTTTGATCAAGAGGACGTCAAGAAGAAGCCTACATCAATTGCCCTTAAAGCTTCATCTTCAAACCTTGAGTCAAGCGATGATGAAGAAGAATTTGATGAAGAGGATGTTGCAATGATTGCAAAGAACTTCAAAAAGTTCATGAGGTTTAGAAGGAATGGTGGGAGAAGGCAACAAAATGCTAGCAACGAAGAGAAGCTTTGCTACAAATGCCACAAGCCGGGACACATGAAGATGGATTGTCCCATATACAAAAGAGAAAAGAAGGAAAGAAGAGATGTATGGGAAAGAGTTAAAAGGAGACAACTCTCCAAGAAAGAGAACAAAGAGAAGGAAAAAGCAATGAATGCCGAACATACTCCAACTTGGAGTGACTTCGATTCAAGTGATGAAGATGTTGAGAAGAACGAACAAGCAAATGTGTGCTTCATGGCAAATGATGAGGTAAGCTCTTCTTCCGGTAGTGATAGTGATAGTGAAAGCTTCGAAGATGCTTATGATAGCCTATATGAGGAATCCAAGAAAATTTTTAAGAAAAATATTATTTTATCAAAAAAACTCCTTGAGGCTAATAAGCAAATTGAGAAGTTGAGAGTGGAAAATATTGAGTTGCATGCCAAGAATGATTGCATTTCCAACCATTTATATGTAAAACATGTGAATAATGACTTGGTTGAATTGATTGCTAACACTCCTAGCTCAAAACAAATCTCTTGCAAAACTTTGGTTTTAGAAAAGCAAAATGAAGATTTAAAACTTGAGATTTGTGATTTGAAAAAATGTCTTCAAAAATTTGTTGATGGTCAAAACAATTTGGATGTCATGCTTGGACGCCAAAGATTTGGCCTAAACAAAGGTGGTCTTGGATTAGATCCCTTGGCCTTACCTCCTAAAATCTTTCAACAACAAGCTAGGTTGAATACTCATTCAAAACAACCAAAGAACTATTGCACACCATTTACACATTGTGGTTGGTGCAACAAGAAAGGGCATACGACTAATTATTGTCCTTGTAGAATTGTTTATGTTAGAGGTAGAAAGAAGATGTGGGTTGTGAAAGGTCAAGATTACAAATGTAAGACTAACACCCAAGGACCCAAGAAAATATGGGTACCAAAAGTCACTACTTGATTTGTGTTTATAGGTATGTCTCAAAGCAAAATCTAGTAGCAAGAAGTGGATTCTTGATAGTGGATGCTCAAGACATATGACCGGCAACATATCTCTTTTCACCTCAATTGATCTTATAGAAGGAGGAAAAGTGACCTTTGGTGACAACGCACAAGGAAAAATCAAAGGTAAAGGAACTATAGGTAAGGAACCACATTCAATTGAGAATGTGTTATATGTTGAAGGTTTGAAGCATAATTTGCTAAGTATTAGTCAATTTAGTGATAAAGGTTTTAGAGTAATCTTTGAGGCTTCTCATTGCACTATACAATCCTTGAAGAATAATGAAACTATTTTGGTAGGAAATAGAGATGACAATGTTTACTCTATTAAATTGAATGATCTAGCTAACCAAGATGTCAAGTGTCTTAGTGCTATTAGTGAGACATCTTGGCTTTGGCATCGAAGACTTGGACACATGCATATGGAGCATTTGAAGGATATTTCAAGCAAAGAACTTGTGAGGGGACTCCCGAAGATCAAGTTTGAGAAAGACAAAGTATGTGATGCTTGTCAAATGGGTAAGCAAAAGAAAGTCTCTCACAAACCGAAGAAAATGGTATCTACTTCTAGACCCTTGCAATTACTTCATATGGATTTATTTGGACCAATCCCTACTACTAGTCTTGGTGGTAAATCATATTGTTTTGTTATTGTTGATGACTATTCTCGCTATACTTGGACTTTCTTTTTGGCCACCAAAGATGAATCTCTAAATGTGTTCACTTCATTTGCAAAACGTATTCAAAATCAAAAAGGATATTTGATATCCAACATTCGAAGTGATCATGGTAGAGAATTTGAAAATTCAAAAATAGGAGCCTTGTGTGATGACTTTGGGATATCACATAATTTTTCGGCTCCTAGAACTCCTCAACAAAATGGTGTTGCCGAAAGAAAGAATAGGTCTTTGCAAGAAGCGGCAAGAACAATGCTTAACGAATATGGTTTACCTAAGTACTTTTGGGCGGAGGCGGTCAATTGTGCTTGTTTTGTTCTCAATAGAGTTATCTTGCGAAAAATTTTGTTAAAAACCCCTTATGAGCTTTTTAATGATAAGAAACCTAAGGTGAGCTTTTTTAGAGTTTTTGGTTGCAAATGCTTTATTTTAAATACTAAGGATCACCTTAGTAAATTTGATTCCAAAACATTTGAGGGTATTTTTCTTGGCTACTCTAATAATAGTATGGCATATAGAGTCTATAACAAAAGTACTTTGGTTGTTGAAGAATCCATTAATGTTACTTTTGATGAGACTAATCCTTTTCTTCGGAGGACTAACATTGTTAATGTAGATGATGTGGACATTGACATGAGAACTTTGGATATAAGTGAAACAATACAAGACAACCACAAAGAAATTATTCAAGAAGAACAACAATCAAGCTCTCAAGAGGAAGACAAGGAAGCAAGCAATGATGTTTCAAACTCGGACTACTCTCAAGAATTACCAAAAGATTGGACTTACAAAAAGGATCATCCAAGCGATCAAATCTTAGGTAATCCTTCGAGTGGGGTAAGAACTCGACACTCTCTTCAACAACATGTTAATTTAGCATTTCTTTCCCAAATTGAACCAAAGAACTTCTCCGAAGCTCTACATCATGAATCTTGGATGCTTGCTATGCAAGAAGAGCTAGTTCAATTTGAAAGAAATCAAGTTTGGACCCTTGTGCCTAAACCTCAAAACTATAGGATTATAGGCACAAAATGGGTATTTAGAAACAAACTTGATGAATCCGGAATCGTGGTTAGAAACAAGGCTAGATTAGTGGCCCAAGGTTATAACCAAGAGGAAGGAATTGATTTTGATGAAACTTATGCACCGGTAGCTAGACTTGAATCTATTAGAATGCTTTTAGCTTTTGCTTGCTATAGAGATTTTAAACTCTTTCAAATGGATGTCAAGAGTGCTTTTCTAAATGGTTTTATTTCGGAGGAGGTTTATGTGGCTCAACCTCCCGGCTTTGAGCATGAAAAATTTCCAAACCATGTTTTCAAGCTTAGCAAAGCTCTTTATGGTTTAAAACAAGCTCCTAGAGCTTGGTATGAAAGGCTAAGTAGTTTTCTTTTAGAAAATGGTTTTTCAAGAGGAAAACTTGACACCACTTTGTTTATCAAATCTAAGGGCAAGGACTTATTGTTGGTGCAAATTTATGTTGATGACATTATATTTGGTGCTACTAATGGATCCTTGTGCGAAGAGTTTGCTTCTTGTATGAGTAAGGAGTTTGAAATGAGCATGATGGGAGAACTCACCTTCTTCCTTGGATTGCAAATCAAACAAAGCGAGGATGGAATCTTTATCAACCAAGCCAAATACACCAAAGAGCTACTCAAGAGATTCGACATGGAAGCATCAAATGCTTTTGACACTCCAATGAGCTCTTCATTAAAGCTTGATAAAGATGAAAAGGGTAAGGATGTTGATATTAAACGCTATCGAGGTATGATCGGATCACTTCTTTACCTTACCGCAAGTAGACCCGACATAATGTTTAGTGTTTGTTTATGTGCTAGATTTCAAGCTTGTCCTAAGGAATCTCATTTAGTTGCCGTAAAGAGAATCCTTAGATATCTTAAGGGCACTCACGATTTAGGGTTATGGTTTCCTAGAAACACATCATTTTTTGACCTAGTTGGTTACTCCGACGCCGATTTTGCCGGTTGTAAAACCGAGCGAAAAAGTACTAGTGGTGGTTGCCAATTCCTAGGACATTCTCTTGTTTCCTGGAGTTCCAAAAAGCAAAACTCGGTTGCACTCTCTACCACCGAAGCCGAATATATGGCGGTTGGTGCTTGTTGTGCACAAATTCTTTGGATGAAACAAACCCTTTTGGATTTTGGACTCAAGTATGATCACATACCTATCCTATGCGACAACACTAGTGCCATTGATTTGAGCAAAAATCCCATCCAACATTCACGCACTAAGCACATAGAAATCAAACACCATTTTATCCGTGATCATGTGCAAAAGGGTGATATTGTTCTAGATTTCGTGGACACAAATCACCAACTAGCGGACATCTTCACTAAACCGTTAGATGCAAAGAGGTTTACCGCTCTTAGAAGAGAACTTGGCATATCTTCACCTATGTGACTAGGTTATTTTTGTGCTAGTTACATGCTTGAGCATTATCTCATATGCTTATAGCATGCTTTGGTTAATTTTTCCTTTCCAAACATCGTTGGTTTTATTGATATCTATCTATCTTAAAAATAAAAAAAATATATTTGCACACTTTTATTGCTATATACATATGTATAATCTGTTTTTTAGACTGATTGACTTTGTGCATTGAAGTCGACTGCATTGGTCAATACAGTCGACTGCATTGGGGAATGCAGTCGACTGCATTACGGGGGAAGGGCATAAATCGTGCCCAGATCTCTTCTTCTGCAGAATCTTTCTCTCTACTCCTTCTCTCTTCGAAAAAAAGGTTCTCATCTCTCCTTGGACTCAATTCTCCTCCGTTTGGCTTGAAATTGGTACGTAAATCCTCCCAAATCTCATTCTACTTCATGATTTACATACTTTCTCTAATCCATTTCATCTACATTGTTCATAATCGGTTGAAATTCGAATTGCTCTCTATAGATTATTTCTTCAGATCTACTTCAATTTAGCATGCTTCTATATGATTTAATGCTTGATTCATCTTTAGGGATGCTTATTACATGATTCTACATAGTTTAATTACTTGCATTCTTGCAAAATTTGAATTTCCCCAATTTTCATAAACTAGGGTTCTTCATTTGTCAAAATTTCTTCAAATTGTTTATGCAATTGCATGTTTCATCATTTGATTCATGCTTAGTTATGTCTATTACTCGATTGTACGTGGTTAATTTCATTCAATTCGTCCAAAATTGAATTTTTCCCAAAATTGCATAAATTAGGGTTTATCTTAAATATAAAAAATAAAAATAAAAAAAAAATTCATTTTTTTTCTTTTATCTTACATTTATTATTTCTCTGTTTAGATTATTTCAAGTATGGCAAGAGAGAAACGTGCACGTGCCAGTTCATCTCGCTCACGAGCTGCACCTGAGCCCGAGCCCGAGCCTATCGCGGTCGAGTTTGATCAAAATCGATATCGGAACCGCGAGGCTGCCGATCGCTTTTCTGCACAACTCTCTTCACCTTTGACTCCAGGTTTGCGACTGGATACTCCATTCCTTTTTAACATAGGTGTACTTAGATGCCTTCAGGATTGTTATCTAGATCGCCTCACCGATAGGAACACTATTCTATATTATCCTGATGCAATCCGCTTATTTTATGCGAATTTGACCTGGAACATTTCCTCTGAGTCATGTACCCTCACCTCCTATGTTTTTGGACGCCGCATTTCATTCTCACAATCACGTCTAGCCACTCTTCTAGACCTCCCCGATAGTGGCTTCTCTTTCTCGTTAGACATGATCCCTGTCGCTGGTCAGTCACATTGGTTTGACCGACCTTTTTCTATTGAGGAACAGCTTCGACACACACTTCATTGTCGACAGGTTCGGGTTGCGAGCAAACCCAGCCTACGTGACCTACCTCCTCTCTCTCGTTTGTTCCATCATATCATCGCTCATAACGTCATTCCTCGAACTGGCGGTCTTTCACTCGTCTCTTACTTAGACGTTCAGCTCTTGACCTTCTTTCGCTCAGGCACACCGCTTAACCTCCCTCGTCTCATCATGTTAAACATGATTAGGAGCGCCTCACATCCTGCCTTAGCTATACCTTATGGCCTCCTACTCACTCACATTCTTGCTGCCTTTGACATACCTCTTCTGGGTGAGTATATTGAGGTTACTAGGCACATCGTACTAGACTGCTCTACTCTTCGTAGGAAGGGCCTTTTAGATGATCGTAACCGTTTCTTACCTGAGCCTGAATTGGAAAATGTCATTGTTGATGATGATGATGATGATGATGATGATGATGATGAGGATGATGATGATGGTGATGCTGATGATGATGATGATGATGCTGATGCTGATGATGATGCTGGGGGAGATGCCGGTGATGGTTTTGATCGTGATCCACCTCCGTTGATCATTCCGAGTACACATGAGGCAGGCACTTCTTCCGGTCCTTCTACTTCCGGATATGAAGCGATCCTCACACGCTTAGATATGATGCAACAGCATATGCATACCGGTTTCAGTCGGATGGATCTTGCTCACAGCCAGCTCAGTCGACGCCTTTCTCGCATGGAGGATCATTGTGGGATTCAGTGTCCTGAGGAGGACATCTTTCATCCCCCTCCTCCACCATCGGGTCCTTAGGCATTAGGACATGCTTTATGTCTTTTTATTTATGCTTATCAAACTCAATTATGTATCTCAAAAACTTATCATGGATCCTACTCTTAGTATTGCATTAGCGCTCTTAATTCACGCTTATCTTCCTGCCGCTGGTTTAAAATTTATGTGCTATTTTCATACATGTGCTTGGTACACCTTTTGATGGTTATTCAAGTATTTATTTTTTTGTTTAAATGCCCTTGTTGGCTATATTGATTATCCATGGATGGATACATAAGTTGATCACTTTCACACACACCCTTGATCTTTTTTAATGATGTCAAAAGGGGGAGAAAATATTGTTGAATATTGTTGATTCATGTGGATTTGATATATGAGCATATATTACTTGAGTTAGGGGGAGCCCTATATTGCTTAAGATAGGGGGAGCCTTTTATGATTTGAATCATGCTTCTTTGCGTTCATTATCTTATATATCTCATATTATTTGAATCAATGTTTGTCATCATCAAAAAGGGGGAGATTGTTAACCCTACGGTTATTTAACCTAGGATTATATTTGATTTTGATGATAACTAACATTGATGATTATGCTGTCTAACATGCATTGAGTTGATGAAGCAATAGGAACAATCTCACACTCATGCAAATGGAAAATTAGACGAGCAAATCGTTTAAAGACTCTCAACGGAACGCATCAAAGAAGGATTTCGTCGATTGAACTTTACTATGCTTCTTTGTAAACTAGACGTAGAGAGATGATCGTTACGATGACTGTATACCTAGAATTTGCCCATAGGTTTCCCTTGCATGCATAAAAGTTTTTCATTCTTTGAAAACTAAGAAACTGCATTTTCTGGAATGCAGTCGACTGCATTGGATTGCAGTCGACTGCAACTTGGGCAGTGAGGTATTACAGTCGACTGCATTGGAATGCAGTCGACTGCAATACTTCCAGTAGCCTATTACAGTCGACTGCAATTTGGAAATTTGAATTTCCAACGGCTACTTTGGGAATACAGTCGACTGCAATGGGACATTGCAGTCGACTGCAATAGCCGTTTGGCGCATTTAATGCACCACCTAACTTCAAACGGTCATATTCTTTCCCACCTCTATAAATACTCATCTTGGGCATAGTTTTGATTCATCAATTGCATTCAAAGCTCTCTTATCTTTCATATTCTCAAAGATCAAAGCAATTGTTCAAATCTCTCTTGTTTCATTGATTTCTCATCCTTTTCAAGAGAGCATTTATTGTGAGCTTACATTTGAGAGATATACACTTTCATAAGTCATCATACACTCATCTCTCTTGTTCTAGTGCTTAAACTTGTACTCATCTACTTCTTGAGAGTGAAATCTTGTACACATTTCTTCATTGAAAGGTTCTTGTATCAAAGCTTGGGGTTGTCAAGCTTTGGAGCTTTGGGTTTGTCAAAGCTTGTTCTTGATGTGGGCATAGCATCAAGGGATTGTAAGAGGTTCGATCTTGACCCGTAAGGAAGATCATACTAGTGGATTCTAGGGCCTTTCAAGGGACTTCCTTGAAGGGGTGGACGTAGGCTTGTGGGTATATCAAGCCGAACCATTTAATTCTCCTTGTCAAGTATCTCTAAACCCTTCTCTCTTTACATTATCATCTTACATTTGTGTTGAGATTGGTTGTTTGCTCATTTAAGTTATTGAGATTGAGGTTTGTTGTTTGTTAAGTTTTAAAGTAGTCTTAAAACCCTATTCACCCCCCCCCCCTCTAGGGTTATTTTATTGGTTTCAGAGTCTTTGGACTTCAACTTTTATCCACCCGATATCGATCTCTAAGTAACTTCCTTTTTTTTGCCTTTCATCAAATCATGCAATACTGTCAACGCACGAGAAAGCAACTGGGTCTATCTTTTTTTCTTTTTTTTTTGGTAATAAGAGAATTGCATTAATAAAATAAAGGTTACAAGGAATAGAGAGTTTGTAGCCTAAAGGCTTTACAGAAATAAACCGAGCATAGCTATAACAATCTAAAAAGGAAGAACACGACATAAGCAAAGGAAACAGAAATAGGTACGACCTACTGACGACTCCACAAAAGGCTCCATCATATATGATAATCCCTAACGTCGTAGGCTATCACTCACCCAGTCTTGGTAGATTGGGATGCGAGCCTGACATGCAAAAAGAGATAGGGATCTTGCTTCCTTCATAGTGTTAGGTCAAGTGCTGCTGATACTATAATGATGGAACTGAGTCAAAAGGTGGCACAGGTCATAGATAATAGGTGCCACCGTATCCGGTATGTCCTCAGACCCCGACATCTGGAGGAGGGGTGGCAGCTCCGAGACCGAGGCCCACTGTTTTTTACCGGAGGGGTTAGCTTTCGATGTCTCCTCTAATTCAAGGCTACGTTTATGAAGGAAAGAAGGTGCAGATGATTCGGCATGAGGACCATCATCCTCCGAATCATAGTCAGGGGCAAAGAAGCGAATTCCAGGTGGCATAGGTTGGCCAGGAACCAGTACGGGAGATGGAGGAAGCATAACATCCCCAAGATTCTGAACCGAAAGGTCATAAGAAGTAGGTGCATATTTAACAGTAGGAGGAGCGTAAATTGCAAGAGTTAGGTCCCTGCGAATTTTTTTTAGGTCCAAGTCTAATGCTTCCAGCATCTGATCTTCCGTTAGCACCTCCACATGTTGGATACGTGCATCATGAGAGGGAGTCGAGATAGTCTGTAATGGTGGAGGCTGAAGCAGGCTTGGTGTAGCCTTTGGAGAAGGTGGGTCAACAGGCCACGCACAGGTTGATCTCAGATTCAGGTGGGCCGGCTAAACAGGGGGGCAGCAAAGGAGGGACTTCCGTTAAGGGGCTGGCAGGCCTGTAGGATTAAGGAAGATTGCGGCCCAAAGGCGAAAAGGTCAGAACTGGGCTTAGGGGGGAGTCAGTTTTCGCACGAAAATGGCTCCCAATTGCGGATAGGCCCAGTAAGGGATTAGGAAGATGAAAGAGAAGAAGGGCTAAGTTATGACCAGGCCCCCAAGGACATTGAGCCAACTGGAGGGTTCCAGATTAATCGTACGGCCTATCTCGTGGTGGCCTGCGCTTGTGTTCACAGTGTCCGCATGCCCGGTTAAAAGCAATTGATGGCTTAAGGCAGGTGGAAGAGGGCAGGTCGGTGGCGTAAAGGATAAGGGAAATCTAGGGCAGGTTGCACTATTAATTGCAGCATGGTCAAGTGGTTGCTGGGGAAAGGATGTGGCAGATGGAGAAGGTATTTGTGGTGCAAGTGGGTTTGTGCAGGATAACATAGGAACAGTGGTTTGGATTTGGGAAATTTGAAATGAAGATTCTGTCGGCGCGTGGATGATCTGTGACTCACTGTCAAGTATCGGCGGTACATCGGAGGCCGGCAAAAATTCGGCATCGGAGCTGTCTGACGAGATTTCTATGACGGAATAGTCTGTGAAGGTTTGTTCCTCAGGATCCAAGGATGAATTACCATCCGATGCAGTTTCGTTTGCTAAGAGTTCATCCAGTTCAATAGCCATCATCCATTCTTCGACTGCTTCTACCACAGGTTGGCCCAGAACATGCACGCCAACATCTAAGGCATTGTCAATGTCCATGTCATTGCCCACAATTTCCTCCGCATCATTTTCATTATGCTCCACTGGTACAGCCACCTCATTTGGTATTTCAATTTCGACCAGCGGAGCAAGCTCTCCAGACAAGGAGCTCGGTGCCGCCGAAACATTAGAAGCAACATCCGAAACATTACGGTCCGGGTCTGCATCCGAGTGGAAGGATGCAGTAGCTGTTGCAAAAGAAAGATCCTCACTAGCCGCCATGGTGTTGGCGGGGGAAAAGGCGTCAAAGTAGTGGTTAAGATGAGCGCCTGCATGGTCCGTGTATATAGAGATGCGGGACGATCGATTCCAGTCAGAATTTGGTAGAGCTCGTAAAGGGTACCCAAACATGGGTAGGCCATGTAAGTGGTATATCGGGAGAACCTGCTGACCAGGAAGACCCGCATTACGGCGAGCAATGAGAGCACCTATTGCAGACAAGTCAACATGGCATGAAGAGTTATCATGACCAATTCGTCCACAGCGGAAGCAAGTGCGGAAAATTTTCTCATAGCTACAACGGAGCAAGGCCCATCCCAAGCCATCGAGAAGGGAGAGAAAAATAGCTGGAAGGAGGGGAAGTTCCACAGGGACTCGCACCTTGATACGAAAATAATCTGTATTCGTCATTCGCTTTTTAGACCGATCAATGGCCAGGAGAGTGCTAGCAACCTCTCCTATCCTTTCTGCAACAGAGTAAATGTAGCAATCACTTGGTATGTTGTTAACCCGCATCCACAAGTCAACGGTAGGGAATTTGACAGAGGAATAAATGACATGGGGAAACCAAGTCTGTAGTACGAGAAGGGCTCCGAAAAAGTTCCAAGGTCCATTATCATAAACAAGCCGTGCTTCGGCTGGGGTGGAAAACGTAAACAGGAAGACATTGGGTAACTTGTTTACACGGACAGGTCCATTCAGCAACCAACATTCATTGACCCGGCTTTGAATCTTTCTTTTAGAGAAGGATTGGGAATCAATAAATTTACCAATCAAAACACATTCTTCGCCCACACAACGGTTATGGACCAGAGAGGGAACGAGTGGAATCATGAACGTGCGTAGGTCCAAGTGTTCCTCGGCGACAAGATTGCCATCAAAATGGAAAGGGTCAGCCATGGGAGACAGGTAAGTAGGCGTAAAGGCAGACATCGACTATAGGGTGGTCCAAAGGAAGTAAAAGCTAAGGAAGTTTGGTCAGAAAGGAGTAAAGGTTGAAAAGGAGTCTATGGATGCAAGGGGAAGGTGGGCGTGAAAGGTTAGGTACCAAAAGAGGAAAGGTGTAACAGAGTATGAGGGAGGACGAAGAAGATGGATATAGGCATGGTGAGAGAGATTCAGACACTTCAAGATCTTCTCTCTTTTTTGTATCCATTTACTGGGTCTATCTAAGCAACTGGATCAAGGCTCAAAAGTCCCGACCCACTGGTGTGCACTCATTTATTTGGTGGCCAAAAGTCGTCGTTATAATATATTCATTTAAGTGGCCAGCAATATCAATCACGTATAACATCAAAAAACAAGTTTTTTTTCTTTTTTAAAAGTGGTTTCTGAGTAACGCGTCTCGATCTCATTTGAATGATTTCTGTTAATTTGTATGTAGCTTCTCAAATTTTCTTTCCAGTTTGGGGGAACTTGAATCTTGCATCATTTTCCTTTTAAATGCGTGACTCAAGTTCCAGAAAAACATAAAAAAAATCTTATGTGCATAATTACATATAGTATTAATAAGAGGGTGTTTGGGGTTGATTTTGGGATGGTCAAACATGATTTAATTTAGATTAAATCGATTGAATGAGTATTTGGCAAAAGAGATTATGAGATTTAATCTGGCTAAAAAATTTAAAAACTGATTAAATCCATAATATCCTGAAAAGTGAGGATTATGAAATAATCACTTTTTCTATAATCAGGTTTGACATTTTAATTTACCATCATATCCTCATGTTTTTCACAAAAAGACATTTCATACCATTTTAACTAATTATTAGGTGTGACTTTAATTAGCGTATGTAGTTATATTCTTTTCTACATCAGTTCAACAACAGCCGTCTTCTTCCTCTCCATCAATTTTGTACGCTTTTCTACTTTTAATTCAAAATAAGAAGTGACAATTTTTATAGGTAGTTGAAAATAGCTTCTTCAATAATTTTTTCGTATATTTTAGTTATTTTCAAATGAAAGTTATGTTAACACTACTTCATTAAATAAATATTAGAAACTTTATTTATGTAGTATCCTTTGATCATTTTGTTACTTAAAACTGATTTAATCACTTTCTATTCAAATACTATTTGTAATTGTAAGTTAGTTCACAACTAATTTTGTCAAACAGCAAACTGATTCTGCTTAAAGTAGATTAAATCTGATTTTGAAAACTGATTCAGATTTAAGCTAAAATCTGCTTTTAAGAATCAATCACAAATGACCTCTTAAGGCAGGCAGAGAAAATAAAAAGAATTAATGTGGTTTTCAATAATAGTAGCTTTTTGGACTTGGTCCTGAAGCAGACACTCGTTGACCCGAAGTCAATGACGTGATGCATACTTACTACTATGGAGTACATTAAAAGAGGAGGAGTACGCACGCAAAATCCATCCAAGGAAACTCTCCCCTTGTCTTCTGCAACATGGCAAGCAGAGTTTCCTTTATTTTTTTTGTTTATTTCATTAACCGAAACACATAAGTACAGTACAAACTAATATTTGACCTGAACACAAAGTACAAAAAGTACTAGAAAAAGACTACAAACATCAACAGATACTTGACTCTGAAACTTGAACTGGCCAACATAGCCTTGAAGTAAAGAAGAAACGATAAAATTACCACTATTGAATTCTGAAAATCCATATCAAATGGTAACAGGGCGAAGGAGATGCCGTGGGGCATCAAATCCATGGCCGCATAAAGTGATAGTTTACATTACTGCCACAGTCAACATCGGAACCGAAGGGGGTGGAGTGGGTTCCCAAAGCCGGATCTGATTGATCCGCAGCTCGATGGGAAACAACATCATCCAGTCCCATTAGATCTGCCATCTTCAAGCCACAAGCCCACCATATGAGATTCGCATAGGAGATCTCAACCCAAACCAACCAGAACGGAGGTCCAGTGAACCCGACGGATTTGAACAAACCTGTTAGCTGAGGATAGCAAGTGGGAGGGAGTAATTTTATGGCTGAAGGAAGGTGGTTGTAGAGATCGGAGGGTGGTGGTGGATGGAGGCAGAATTGGTGTGCCCAAATAAGAGGAATAAAAATTGTGAAAAACGGGAGCAAAAGGAGACAGAGGAAGGGGATCAGCAATGAGAGAGCCTCATCTTCCAACCTCACAGCCATGGTAGCTGGAGGGGGAATGGGCGACATCAGGGTCTATGGAGGAGAATCTATATAGAAGAGGATGGCTCTTGTTTTGCTTCTGGAGCAATCCTCAGCAGAGTTTCCTTTCTAGCTTTCTCACTTGTATTCTGCTTCATTTTCCTTCTCTCTCTTTCACCGGGAAGAGCTGCACGCGGACTACTAGCAAACACCCTGTCCAAAAAGTGAGTAGAAAGTCACATAATAGAAAAAATGTTTTTTGTAATAAGGGTTTATAACAAGATAGTTACAGATTCCATATATCGATAATCAATGGTCGGTAAATATTTTTAACGACTTCCTGATTGACATTAGAAATGGCTGCTAAGATTTCACTATATGTGATTACTTTCTTCTTCCTCTTTCTAGGAGTAGATTGAAAAACACACAATATATAACTTAATTAAACTCTTAATATGCATGTCAAGTCAAAATGTAACAATCTAATTTTACTTTATTTTTTGAGAATGAAGGAGTATGAGATAATCTTAAACACAGATCTAACTTACTATTAGCTTTAACATTCATGATTTTGATTGGATATATCTTCTTAAACATTACCCCACGTGTTATAATAAGCGAAAATGGTTTCTTCACATAAAATTTGAGGTAGGATAATTGATGCCAAGGAAAGTGGGTTCATACTTATGTGGAGGTGCCATAAAGGCTGTAGTCCGTGTCAACTTTCAAGTATGCAAAGCGAGAGACAACCATTACAAGAAAACCTGCATTTTGCAACGGAATATTGCCGACGGACTGGATTCTGTCGGTAAATTGTAATTTACCGATGGCATTATCCGTCGAAAAATTCCGTCGTTAAATATTATTAACGACGGAATAATCCGTTGAAAAAGGTTTTTTGCAACGGCCTTTTGCCAGCGGTATTTTAGCGACAGAACTTCCGTCGCTAAAATATTTTTAAGTTTTTATTTTTATTTTTGGAGGGTTTAATAAAAACTTTTAAGCGACGGAATGTCCCCGTCGCTAATAATTCTGTCGGTAAAGTCGGATGTCACCGATGGACTTTTAGCGACGGGGTAATTCCGTCGCTAAAAGCTATCCCTAAAATTACCCAGATCTGTTTCTTCTCTCTCGTTTCTCTATTCGAAAATCAGCTTCACCCCCTTTCCGCCGGCGACTTTCACCTCCACGGTTCACCGCCGTTCTCACCTCCACGGTGCACCACCTCCGGCGACACGACATCCTCCCCTCGACGCCGGTAGATCGATATATACCTCCATTGCCTCCGCGCCAGCGCTGCCCTCCACTGCCGCCTCGCCACCAACACAGCCGCTGTCCACTGCCGCCGACAACCACTACTCGTCAGCCGCACTTAGAAGGTAAGTCACCCACTGTCGATATTCTTTGGTTTGGCATGGTACATATGTCAATATTTAGCACCCACTGTTGTAATTTTTGGGATTAGATCATACTACTTTGTTTAATTATGTGGTGTTTTGACTGGTTATCTCGAAAACTATGGTTGAATATTAAAAAAAATTAAAATAATTGAGGTGTTGATTTGATACTGCCCTGCCGAAGAGAGGGGTCTGCAGGTTGGTGTGTTTTGGGCTGGGCGTAAGGAGGTGGTTATGGAGTCGCAGTGATGGCAGCCGTGACTGCAAGCGCATTTTCTGAGTGCAGTGTGTGCGTATAGTGTGTTGTGTACTTATATATGTAGGTGGTGCAGTGTAAAGTGCTGAGTGTGTGCAGTGGGTAAAAGGAGTGGGCAGGCTGTGAGGATACATGGGGTGGAGGGAGAGAGGCTGTAACAGGCACCCTAAATTGAATGTCCTAAATCAACCAAACCCTAAATTGAACTAATAGAACCTCCTAATTGAACCCTAAATTGAATGCCCTAATCGAATCGAACCCTAAATTAAACTAATTGAACCCCTAATTGAATGCCCTGATCCAACCGAACCCTAAATTGAAATAATTGAACCCCCTAATTGAATGCCCCAAATCAACCGAACCCTAAATTGAATCAATAAAACCCCCTAATTGAACCCTAAATTGATATAATTGAACACTAATTAAACCCTAAATTGAATGCCCTAATCGAATTGAACCCTAAATTAAACTAATTGAACCCTAAATTGAATGCCATAATCTAACCGAACCCTAAATTGAACTAATAGAACCTCCTAATTGAACCCTAAATTGAAGTAATTGAACCATAATTAAATCCTAAATTGAATGCCCTAATCGAATTGAACCCTACATTAAACTAAATGAATGCCCTGATCCAACCGAACCCTAAATTGAAATAATTGAACCCCCTAATTGAACCCTAAATTGAATCAATAGAACCCCCTAATTGAATCCTGAAATTCTGTAATTGAACCCTAAATTGAATCTCATCTAATACAATCGAACCCAAAATTGAAATAATTCAAGCGCATCGGATATGTGCATTTTGAACAATTTTTTCCATTTGAACATTGATAATTTTAGGTTGTTAATTGTGCATTTGAGAATTGTGATTATTGGTCTGTGATTTTATGTTGTTAATTGATGATTTTAGGTTATTAGCTGTGCATTTGAAGTAATTGCGATTATTAATTGATGATTTTAGGTTGTTAATTGTGATAATTTTAGATTGTTAATTGTGCATTGAGCATTTGAGATATTGAGATTATTGAAGGAGGATGGGACCCAATTGGATTGAATGTGTGATTTTTGTTAATTTTTATTGCATTGAGCATTTGAGAATTGAGAATTGAGATTGTTGACGGAGGATGGGACCCAATTGGATTGAGATACCTGTTAGTTAGCGCAGACACGGATACCACGTCTGATCGACGGTGTCCGACATTTAAAAAATAAATTAACGGGGGCCAATGTGTCTGGAGGTGCGTGTCGGTGGGTCAGACACGTGTCCGGAGGCGTCGGACACGTGTCTGTATGTGTCGGACACGTGTCCGGAGGTGTCAGACACGTATCGGACACCATATCGACACCCTATATGAGGTGTCAGAATTGAGATTGTTGAATGTGCATTAAATTTAGGCTGGTTAGGTTAATGCGACATTTTTAGCGCTAGTTAGGACTAATCAACACTACTCGTCACAATTAAATCCCTATTAGGACTAAATAACCCTTCAGTCAATGGATAGACCAGTGGCCTCCTGCTTGAAATTACTAGCCGAAGGCCCTAACAAAAAAACATCCTGTTACGGAGGCTATATCATCAACGGGTTTAGGTTTAACGTAAAAGATGATGACCGAACAAAACAAACCCAAAACAGTGGAGCCTTGGTCAACGATGACTGTTATGCCGAGAATTGCATGGATTTTTACGGAGAGCTAGATGAGATTGTTGAGCTAACATATCTGGGTTCCCAAAACCGCCTGGTAATGTTCAAGTGTACGTGGTTCGATGTCACATGCAGTAGAGGAATCCGTGTTAGCTCTCAAGGGATTGTAGATGTCAATGTCAAGTCAAGACTTGCATCAGACGAGCCCTTTGTGTTTGCTAGTCAAGCTGTACAAGTCTTTTACGCGGAGGACGTCGCCAATCCCAAATCTCATTGGTATACAACTATCAAGTCCAAGAAATTGCCCGTGACATATGACAGTGAGCTAGACTCCTTTCAAGCCGACCAACCACGTGTCTTGTTCCCTGTTGAGGTCAACAACGAGGAGGACGATCTTCCTCTTCCAACAACACTTCTTGTAGGAGAAGAAGTCGTAGATGATGACGCGGAAGACGTGGAAAGTGTTGGAGATGATGTGACCGAGTCTACTGATGAAGAGGATGAATTCGAAGATGAAGAGGACGACGAGTCCCACGAAGAAGAGGACGGCGGGAAAGTGATGAAGATGATTCGCAAACTGAAAATGATTGACTTGTAATGTTGTAACATCACGGGGAAAATGTAGTAGAACTTTTAGAACTTGGTGTTTAATGATGTGTTTTTGCACATCCGTTCATATGTATATATATAGCTATTGTGCCGATGATGATTTTTGCCAAATTATTATTTTTAACGTGTTAATGTCTTTGTAATTTATCTATATGAAGTCAGATATGGATAGGATACGGGCTATTCGTGGCCGGGCTGGACGCCGAGCTGCTTCCTCCCCGGTGGGTCCCACCTCGTCATTGCCTACTGATGACGAGGCACAGAGTGATCGCGGACAGCAGATGGGGCCCAGCCCCAGCCGTCACCGTCAGCCCCAGCCGTCGCCGTCGCCTCAGCCCCAGCCGTCGCCCCAGCCCCAGCTCGAGCCGTCTCCCCAGCCCGACGCAGATTCATCCCACACGCGCGTGCATTCTCCATCTTCCGTGGGTTCTACCTCAGGTATAGTTGATAACGGTGTTTCGTACATTTTCGCTAGCCTTATATTTGAACTGTATTAATGTCTGTGTTTTGTAGGATCTCGACGAGGCCGTGGTCCGACACGCGGGGTACGCATCGACCCCCAGCGTAAACAGAGAGTTACGCTCACGCAGGAGGGCCTGTAAGTACTAAAAATATCACCTCATGCCTTATATTTAAAATTTTGGGCTGTTAATTTATATTTGAACTGTATTAACTTGTTTATTTACTTCTTTGGCAGGATCCTGGAGGCTCAGGCGAGGACGAAGATCGGCGTTCTTGTGAAGGGCCGATTCTTCGAGCCACGCCTGTACTGGAAGGACTGGGATGCCGCTGCGAGGGAGGCCTTATGGGAGGAGTGGCTGGTACGGTGAAGTATTTTTTTCAGCGTTAGTAAATGTTTAATTACAGTTTGTTTTATGTTGTTAATTTGTGCCTTACAGGAGGGGTTCACGTTTGACACGCCTCAGCAGCAGGTACTGGGGCAGCAGGCTTTCTTTGCCTACATCGGCAAGAATTACCGCCGATGGCTCCACGATGCACGGGACCGGGCGAAGAAGGCGCTGCCCACGGGTGCCCCGATGACGGACATGACGAGATATCCCCCACATTGGATATCTCACCGTGTATGGGGGCAGATGATAGATCGGTGGGCTGCGGATCCAGGCTGGGACGCCAAGAGTAAGAGCGGGGCTGAGAACAGACAGAACAGAGATCCGACGCACACGGGGGGGTCGGTGCCACACGACATCGTCCGACACAGGAACGCGGTCGAGCACCCGGATCTGGAGGAGGATGAGGTCGTAGCTCTGACCTATAATCAGACGCACGTGCGGAAGAAGGACAAGGACGAGGCGCACCGGGCGGGCGACTATATTTCAGATATTGCCCGGCGGATCGATGTGAGTCAATTTATTTAAGTTGTTAATGTTTTTTCTTTCTATCCTCAATGTCTGTTTCGTTAATTAATGCCCTAACATATCGTTAAACCACTATTTTTGCAGGCCTCGTATGAACAGCTAAGGGGGTCCGAGCAGCAGTCCGGACAGCCATCAGCGTCCACTAGTACGGCTGCGAGTACTGGGGGGTTGAAGCGATGGCTGGATACGCCGGAGGTCGTGAATCGGCCGAAAGGCCGCATACGCGGCCTGCCTAGCACGACTGCTCGTGCCGTGATAGGAGCGTCCTCACCCCCTGCTGCCCCTCCACAGACACCGGCTCCTCGTCCTCAGTTGGACGACGAGGAGATCCAGCGCATTGCTACAGTGGTGGTGAGGATGATCAGGGAGCAGGGCACTGCTGGGCAGGCCGAGCCGGCCCCGGATCAGCAGGATCCAGATCCGGGACTCGGCAACCCCTGATGAGCCCCTTCCCGTGCCCGTTCCTAGCTTCCCCCCCCCCCCTCGCCCCCCGCTCCCGGCTTGTACTCTTCTCCCCTCTCCTAACCGGCTGTATCCGGTTCCCGGCTTGTACATATGAGTCTTTTTTATGATTGATTATATATATTTCTTTCTGTATTGATTATTGCGCATTGTTGTTGAGAATTGAAAATTGTATTACAGGTCTGGGTAATTGAAAAATAAAAAAAAAATTGACTTTTGGCGACGGATTAATTCCGTCGCTAAAAGTATTCCTACAATCGGTTATTTAGCGACGAAATATTCCGTCGCTAAATAAGTGTTTAGCGATGGAATATTCCGTCGCTAAAATATTTTATCCGTCGCTAATTTGACAAAAACGAAAATAAATTAAAATTTTAAAAATATCATTAGCGACGGAATATCCGTCGCTAATTAAAAATAACTCCGTCGGCAAAAATGACATATTTAGCGACGGATTTAAAACATTCCGTCAGTAAAGTATTAGCGACGGGCTTTTATACGAGGGATTTTTAGCGACGGATTTTGGACTTTTAGCGACGGATTTTCCCGTCGCTAAAAGCCTGTTTTCTTATAGTGAACAAGGACGGAGTAAGGGCAGAGAGCAAGGCTTCCCAGTAGGCCGTGAGGAGTGGCAGTGCTGCGAAGGCAAGGCTGAGACGAACAGGGCCGGCAGTCGATTGTCCAAGTCGGGATCCAATGTTATGGTCCAAAGTTATGTCCAATTTTGTGTTTCTCTCTCTGGAATCCAAGAGCTCTCAAATTCTAGAGTGAGAAAGTGATTTTGTGAAAAATGAGCAAAAGTCCCTTTTTGAGTCATAAAGTTCACTATTTATAGGAAACATTGTGCTTATGTCATAAAGTGCCACATGTCATCCGCTCGGAGTGACACGTCACAAGGGGTCCCAAAATACCGGTTCTCCGTTGGACTGTCGGTTCTCAAATTTGTGTTGCCTGCCTCGCACAGCGTTGCTCTACCTGTCTGAGAAGACTGACCACACCATGACAGCATGATCAGAGTAAGCCCGTTGCCCCAGCCACTGATCCAGGCCCTTACTGAATCTCACGAAATGCGTCAAGAGACGCGTAGAGCACCTGACAGTGGTGAGGGTTGCCCTTGTAGCCAACTGTCAGGCGAACTAGGCGCGATGCCCTTCAAGGACCTAATCCAATCTTGGAGTGACCCATGAGTCATTGCCCTAGTGGTGTCGACGATCAATGGTAACATGAGTGGACATGCTCGCAGCTCAGTGCTCAGAGTCCGTGACGAGGGATCCTCGTGCCGAAGCCCCCCGTGACTGTGACGACGATGGCTTTAAGGTTGTGAGCCCATCCCGTGGTGGCGATGACTATAAAGTTATGAGTCCATCCCGCTGCGAGGGGTCCTCGCGCTGGAACACTACGAATGGAGCCCCCCGAAAGCATGTAACATGATTGTGGAGCATGGGCGCCATGCTAACGGCATTAGACAATACCTGGTGCCGTGGGCACATGTCATGGAAGTGGCGTACGGGCGCGACGACGAACGTCACAGAGACAATACCTGGTGCCTTGAGCACATGTCATGGAAGTGGTGCACGGGCGCGGTGACGAACATTGCGGAGACAATACCAGGTGTCGGGGCATGTGTTATGAAGGTGGCGCGACGACAAACATTGCAAGGAAATACTTGGTGCCAGGGGCACTTATCATGAGAATGGCGCACGGGCGCAGCGACGAACGTCGCGGAGCAATACTTGCTGCCGGGGGCACGCATCATGAGAATGGCGCACGGGTGCGGCGACGGGTATCCCAAAGATGGGATATGAGTTGAATGTACCTGTTATAACAAAATAATGAATGCAACATGTAGTAATGACAAAGTTGGGAGTGATGGTATGCCGTCTTCGGCGACGGGTCATTCGTCGGTAGCGCGCGACTTTGGGCGACGGACATCGCGGGAGCAGTGCGCAGTCACGGACGACGGACGTTACGAGGTTGATGCACGACGGATGCCATGAGGTCGACGTACGAACGTCCGTAAACATCGCGGAGGTGCAAAGACTTGCGAAAGTAAGTGCGCAAGGTGGGAAAGGCCATAGGCCACAAAAATGGGGGGAGGGCCAAGGCCAAGGCCCCTAGGAGGCCGACCCCTTGGGGTGGCCAAGGCCAAATGACCAACTCCCATGAAGGAGCCCAAGGCCACTCCCCCCTTTCGGTTTTGGGTGCGCCGACGGAAGGTGTTTTGATGAGCAATGATGAATCCAAAAGTTGCGTTATGACAAGTGTGTCGACGCGAGTCGTATCTACATGACGATCAACATGTCAAAATAACGTACGAAGCATACGAAGCAAAAAAAGTACGAAAAGGAGTATGCACGAAAAGGGTGAACCACCGGGGGAAAATGGCCAAGGCCAACCCCTCCTTGGGGCCGAGGCCGACCCCCTAGGCATGGGAAGGCTGAGGCCGACCCCCTGGGGTTGGCCAAGGCCATTTGCCCCTTGACCCTATTGCTCCAAGTGCGCTGTCGGCCGATGTTTTTGGTGAAAAAGTTCTCTGGTGGTTTCGGCATGGCGAACGTGCTACCGTGAGTCATGTTAACGTGAAATAATCGGTAACTAAGTCACGTGTGAGACGTGTGAAACAAAGAATGCACGTGACTTGGGCGCAAGCACTTTGACCGGTTCGATGCTTTGAAAAATTGACCGTTGACAATGTCGACGTGTTTGTGCGAAGCGGGATCCTAGTGGGCCATTAGGTCTGAACAAGATAGGTCGGGAACAATAATATAATTATATGCAAATGCAATGCTCATTATTTGGGGTGTGGACTTACTCTCCGCTACTTTTGGAACAAAACATGATGGTACTAAATCGAGTAACATTGGTGTACATCCAAGCCCCTCGGGAGTTGACCATTCAGCTACTGGTCAGAACTTTCCTCACGAGGTTCCTACAGCAACCAAAGTCAGTTATGGCGCAGTTGTTGCCTACACCAGGCCATGCCAAAAGCTTTCCCGGTGTAAAGGTGGAAATCCATAGATGGGAACATTCGGATTAATGGGCTGTTTTCTTTCAGTAGTTTGTTCGCAATTCGCAATTATATGTCAGAATGTTATTTACACACTCTCATATGCTATCCGTTTGTATCCAATTTGTCGCTAAATGGTATAATAAATTGTTTTTAAATCATATTTTAGCGACAAATAATGGCTTGAACAAAGTTAACATGGTACGAAAATAAACACTACTTTTTATGTATATTCTTGTATGCTAAGTTTTGGGTGTTGCTGTTGTTTATACACATAAAAAATGAAATAATGTCTCTTGTTCACAATCAGAGTCGCTCTATGAAAGTCAAATTTCAACAAAAGAACTAGACATTAGCTTTTTAAAAGTATTCTCACGACGTTAGCTTTTTAAAAGTATCAGGAACACTTAATTGGAGATAAAGAAAAATTTTGGTAATTTAGTGACCGAGTCCCAACTATCCAATCCACGTGTCACTCGATCAAAATCATCTGCATAAGGGCGATATGGATTGGATTTGTTAGAACTCCATTGAACTTTGAGGATAGAATTTGGATCGAACCAATTAATTACGTCATGATCCATTTTGCCTACGCATGCGTTCCCGTATTTTGGGACCCACTTCATACAACACGGTACAAGTAATATACCACGTCAAAATGCCAGGGAAGACAACCTGGAAAAACCAGGACACTTCACATCCGTCAAGCCTGCTAAAATGGTCAATTTGGCCGAGGCATAATTTCAGGGGCATGAATTAAAGAGGAATATCTCAGCAAGCCTTTAAAAGTGTGTTTGAAACCATGAAATTGATGGAATTTTATTTCAAATTCTCAAATTTTGTTGTTTGGAACTGTAAACAGCGAAAATTTGTGTGTTGGTCAATGATGTAAAAGTTAATTGATTGGTCAAATATTCAACATTCCGAAAAATAGAGGCCAAGATGCTAACTTGGTGTCAAACAAGACAACGGGCTCGAAGTCAAAGACAAGTTGAAAAGACTAGTCCAATAACAATACATGGTCCAGTCTATGGTCTTGCTACCAGAAAAGTCAAATTTGACTAAAATCATTCCTAAATTAAGGAGAGACATATATATATTTAATTGAGGAGAACATATAATTAAGGGGACAAAAATCTCCTTAATTACAAAATCAAAGCTCAAATTATGAGATTTTCAAAAATAAGCCTACCAACTTGCCTATAAATAGAGGGTTTAGTTAGAGAAGAGGACGGGATAGACAGGGTCTCCGCGATCAAAGCTTAAGCTCCGCCGAAACGCTGTGGTCTCCCAGGTTG
This sequence comes from Escallonia herrerae, assembly GCA_033070095.1. Classification (NCBI taxonomy): domain Eukaryota; kingdom Viridiplantae; phylum Streptophyta; class Magnoliopsida; order Escalloniales; family Escalloniaceae; genus Escallonia; species Escallonia herrerae. The sequence continues at coordinate 25,400 of JAVXUP010001132.1, forward strand.
TGCTTCATTTGAAGAACAATACGCACTAACGTAGTGCAGTTCTTCAATCGAGCACTTCCAAGTTACGAAGATTCATTTCTCTTTCGCCTCAAATTGAGGAGGAATTTGCCTTCAACATCAGTGATTCTACAAGTCAAGGATCAACATACTTGTTCGGGATAAAGCTTTAAAGTCCTCAAGCAAGCACTGCTTCGACGATCTTTCAAGCGTGAAGATTGAAGAAGTCAAAATCCACGTTCCAAGATCAAGCTATTTCAGCCCATGGATCGTGACCAAATCGGAGATCGAATCAGAGGATTTTACAGTCATTTTATGTAAAAATCACAGAGTGGTGTAACCTATAATTTTAAATTTGATAAATTGAATTTTGTGCAATTATTTCTTGTCTTGCAGTTTAGACAAGAAATTTGTGTGTACAAATTTGGCACGCCCGGTGGGACCACTCTACCTCTCATCTCCTTCTCCATAAGAAGAGAATCAAAGCCTACACTACACGTCAATGGCGTCAAATACTTCTGAGCATCATTTCACTTTGCCGGTTATGATGACTAGTGCCATTTCACTTGAAGAGCAACTGGCCGCTATGTCTCGTGCAATTGAAAAACTGACAAAGATGGTAGAGGAAAAAGATATTCAGATTGCAAACTTGATGAACAAGTTAGAATCGAAGAAGAGTGAAGAATCAAAGTCGGGTGATGTTGGTGATGCAGACGAAGCTCTCAAGCAAGATGATACCGATGAGCATCCTGATGCATCCACCTTAGATGGACATGAAAACAAAGAGAACAAGTCCATCTCTGTCGCTTGTCTATCTGTCCAGCAGTTGCAAGACATGATAGTAAGCTCAATCAGAGTCCGATACGAAGGATCATCTCATGATGCTCTCGTGTACTCGAAGCCCTTTACAAAACAAATCAACAACATGAAGATGCCAATCGGGTACCAACCACCTAAGTTCCAACAATTTGATGGGAAGGGAAATCCAAGGTAGCACATCGCCCATTTCATCGAGACTTGCAACGATGCTGGAACAGAAGGGGATCTCCTCGTGAAGCAGTTCGTCTGATCTCTTAAAGGGAATGCCTTCGATTGGTATACGGACTCAGAACCCCGAGTAGATAGATGGTTGGGAAGAAATGGAGCAAGAATTTCAAAATCACTTCTACACCACCCACCGCTCTTTGAGTATGATGAAACTCACAAACACCAAGCAACGAAAAGAAGAGCCTGTAGTGGATTACATCAACAGGTGGCGAGCTTTGAGCTTAGACTGTAAAGAAAGACTGTCCGAAGCCTTTGCGGTAGAAATCTATATGCAAGGCATGCATTGGGGGCTCCTATACATTTTACAAGGTAACAAACCCCGTACTTTTGAGGAGCTCGCAACACGAGGCCATAACATGGATATCACCATAATAAGTCACGGTGGAAATTACCCACCAAACCGTGACTCCCATGAAAAAATCAAAGAAGTGAAATGGACGTGGGGTTCAAAAGCAAGCACAGAAGATTCAATGGTTGTCACGACAACTCCATTAAAGACCTCCGATAAACATAAAAAAAAAAAGAAACAAGACAAGGAGAAAAATCAGCCTCAAGGGAGAGAAAGGCAACAGCCAAAGTTCAAAGAGTTAGAACAAAAAGTCTATCCCTTCTCAGACTCAGAAGTCCCGGGGATACTAGACTTCCTACTCGAACATAAGCTTATTGATCTCCATAAGATGAAATGCACGGAAGAGGCGGGGTAGGTTAACGAGCCGAGATCCTGCAAGTACCACCGGCTCATCAGTCATCCGACTGAAAAGTGCTTCACACTCAAGGATGTGATTATGGACTTGTCTAAAAAAGGCAAAATTCATCTAGATGATGAGCAAGTTGAAGAATCAAACAACATTTCGGCCATCTTTGGGGCTTTAGTCTCTTCAGCTTCTTGCCAGCGGCAAGAGAAAAAATCCCCCTAAGGCCTCCGTGCTGGGGGCATCCAAAGCTAGAAAGATCCCCGAAAAGACTCAGTATCCCTTTAAAGCCCCTCAAAATGTAAAGACGTCAAGCCTTCACAAGGGACGCACTAAAATCATATCCAAGATCAAGCTCTATGACCCTTGGATATTTAAAAAATAATAATAAAAAGAAAAAAAATCCAAGTTATATTGTCTTCATCTGATCGAGCTTCAAGCTCGGATTTGAAGGTCAACGTCACATCATATGGTTGAAGATCGAACGCTGAAGCCCTTCAACTAGCTGCAAGTCTTCTTCATCCGATCAAGCTTCAAGCCTAGATTGAAAGGTCAACGTCACATCATCTGGTTGAAGATCAAGCTCCGAAGCCCTTCAACTAACTACTAGTCTTCTTCATCTGATCAAGCTTCAAGCCCAGATTCTAAGGTCAAAGTCATATCATCTGGTTGAAGATTAAGCTCCAAAGCCTTTCAACTAGCTACAAGTCGTCTTCATCTAATCAAGCTTCAAGTCCGGATTCGAAGATCAAGCACTGAAGCCTTTCAACTAGCTGCAAGTCATCTCCATCCGACCAAGCTTCAAGCCCGGATTCGAAGGTCAACGTCGCATCGTCTGGTGAAGATCAATCTCTGAAGCCATTCAACTAGCTGCAAGTCGTCTTCATCCGACCAAGCTTCAAGCCCGGATTCGAAGGTCAACGTCACATCGTCTGGTTAAAGATCAAGCTCTAAAGCCCTTCAACTTACTACAAATCGTCTTCATTCGATGAAGCTCAATGCCCAAAATGAAGACTGAAATCAAAGATCAAAGCTCATCAGCATGAGCCTAAACTGTAAGATCAAGGCTTCTCACCACTGGCCTAAAGTTGCAAGATCAAAGATACACGAACAACGCTCCTCAGCACGAGCCAAAACTGCACAAGCAATGCTCCTCAGCACGAGCTTAAACTGCAAGATCAACTCAACGCTCCTCGACACGAGCTTAAACTGCAAAATCAATGCTCCTTAGCACGAGCTTAAACTGCACGAACAACACTCCTCAGCATGAGCCTAAACTGCAGTATCAACGCTCCTTGCCCACATGAACTAAAACTGTGGACGGCCTAACAAAAAAAATTAATTAAAAATAAAAAAATGGCAGTCTATGACAAAGTCTTGAGCCCAATTTAAGTTTTGTGCCAAGCATAAGGAACGCGCAAGTCCTGTCAAGTTCAACTGCCAAGGAAGGGGGGCAACTCTAATAGCGAGCCCTGCTGAGCTCTGTCCTGCGGAAGTGCAGGTCAACCGGAAGCACGCAAAAGAAGGCAAGCCCGACTACATGTCTTGTCAAGCACACTTTCCTGCAAAATGAGTCATGTTGCAATCACGATCATAATGTTGGTCGACAGAGAACTCGCACATGAGGGAAAGTCAACATGTGAGACGTGTCGAGCGCATTTCTGGAACTAGCTGATGGAGCGATGCTGCTGTCGCTATCATAATGCTAGTCGACAAAGGACTCACACATGAGGAAAAGTCAACGTTCGAGAAGTGTCGAGCGCAGGTTTCTGGAACTAACTAATGGAGCGATGCTGCTGTCGAGGTCACAATGCTAGTCGACAGAGGACTCGCACATGAGGAAAAGTCAACGTGCGAGACGTGTCAAGCGCATTTCTAGAACTAGCTGATGGAGCGATGCTGCTGTCGAGGTCATAATGCTAGTCGACAAAGGACTCGCACATGAGGAAAAGTCAACGTGTGAGACGTGTCGAGCGCATTCTTGAATCAAGCTGGTAGAGTCACAAGGCAGGGGCTGTCATAATGCTAGTCGACAGAAGACTCGCACATGAGAAAAAGTCAACGTGCGAGACGTCTCGAGCGCGTTTCTAGAACTAGCTGATGAAGTAATGCTACAGTCACGATCATAATGCTGGTCGATAGAGGACTCGCACAGGAGGGAAATTCCACGTGCGAGACATGTCAAGCGCATTTCTATGGCCAGTCAGAGGAGCCTCTCTGCGGTCACATCCATTAGGTCTACAAATGACCTACACACATGAAAAGTCAAAATGCAAGTTATGTCAAATGGATCTTCCACTCAGTTCGATAAGCAACTAGTCTCGTATATCTGTTTCAGCAGCGTTGTATATCCGTTTCGACAAATTACCTGCTAAAAAAAAAAAAAAAAATTAGCTTATTAAGTTCGGGTACGCAAGGGAAAAGAAGAAATTTGTCTCGACATAAAAAAAAAAAAAGAGTGGTGGAGGTTCAGAATGTTCAAGAAAAAGAGAAAACAGAAAGAAAAAAAAATTAAACCAAAGGAGAAAAGGACAAAGTCAAGTAGAAAGAGAAGTGGGCCTTCAGCCCAGAGAAAGAAGAAAAAAAAAGAGTTTGAAGAGAATCAGAAGAAGAAACAAAAGCAGAAGCGGCGGCATCAGAGAAGATTCGCGGCGCAAGTTCACCCGAGAAGAGGCGCGCGAGGCAGCCTCGGCGATGAAGGAGGGCAGCCTCATGGATGACCCGATTATGCAGTCCAACGGCCAGCGTAGTACCAGCAGCGGCCATGCCACATCGTTAGCCACAGCATAAACCGACGGGGACATCTTGAAACAACCGGCGACATGGAAACAAAGCTGGGCGATCCCGGCGAACATCGGTGGCTGCAGGATGGAAACGGATGACCCAGCGGCGATCGCAGCAGATACTATCAGGCCTTGGCGGCGAAAATTTAGGCCAGAACGCGGCCGATGTCAAAAAAAATTTGGCTTCTCTCCCTGTGCTGTAGCCGCTCCATCAAAGACCCGACAGCATTCCCATCAGCAACAAGAGCCAACACTGTGCCAGCGGTGGCCTCGATGAATCCGTCGGCGTGAGGAATGACCAGATCCCGCCGACTAAACAGCGTTGACGTCAACAAAGCTGGCGGAGGCAACGGAAAACCGTTTCGGACAGGGGCATCAACGGATGCCCGTGACGCTGTTGCGAGGACGTTGGTCTGGGTTCGAGCATGGCTGATTGCTCGATCTGTTCAAACGTGTGGGGGACTGCGGAGACATGAACATGCGCCGCCACCAAAGCTGTTTGGTACATGAAATTCATGCACCTGTTGATCACCAAGGTCTTCACGATTAAATCACGGCTGCCCACACATGGTACTTTGCGGTTCGGGGCTCGGCATATAAAGGCATGAAACCCTAAGCTCTGCCACCTCACTTCAGTTATGGCGAGCCTTGGGTCGACGCTAGATAAAGCCCATGCGAAAAGAAAAAAAAACTGTGTGAGTACTATGAAAGCAGAACGGCAATATGGAATGAGTTCACCGTCTCGTTGTCAAAGGAGATCACGAACGTCCAGGCTGGGATATCACAGCCACCACAGTTGCTTGTGGGTTGGGGTTATTTCATAAAGGCATAAAATCCTAAAAATCCATTGGCAGGAAGTGCTGAGCAAGTGAGTCGATGTCAATTTCATTGGTAGGGCGCAATCAAAATAATTTTCTTACTAAAGAAATAAAAGACAGATACTTCAAACCTTGCAACGGTATTCAACAAAGAAAGGTATCACCCAAGTCTTGAAGTGAGGGCAATTTGTAGACAACGAAAATTTGTATGTTAGTCAATGATGTAAAAGTTAATTGACTGGTCAAATATTCAACATTCCAAAAAATATGGGCCAAGATGCTACTTGGGGTCAAACAAGACAATGGGCTCGAAATCAAAGACAAGTTGGAAAGGCTAGTCCAATAACAATACATGGTCCAGCCCATAAACTTGTTATCAGAAAAGTCAAATTTGACTAAAATAATTCTTAAATTAAGTAGAGACAGATATATATTTAATTGAGGAGATCAGATAATTAAGGGAACAAAAATCTCCTTAATTACAAAATCAAAGCTCAAATCATGAGATTTCAAAAAATAAGCCTACCACCTTACCTATAAATAGAGGGCTTAAGTTAGAGAAGAGGATGGGACAGACAGGGTCTTCGCGATCAAAGCTTGAGCTCCGCCGAAACACTGTCGTCTCCCAGGTTGTGCTTCATTTGAAGAACAATACGCACTAACGTAGTGCAGTTCTTCAATCGAGCACTTTCAAGTTACGAAAATTGATTTCTCTTTCGCCTCAAATTGAAGTGGAATTCGCCTTCAACATCAGTGATTCTACAAGTCAAGGATCAACATAGTTGTTCGGGATAAAGCTTTAAAGCCCTCGAGCAAGCACTGCTTCGACGATCTTTCAAGCGTGAAGATTGAAGAAGTCAAAATCCACGTTCCAAGATCAAGCTATTTCAGCCCTTGGATCGTGACCAAATTGGAGATCGAATCAGAGGATTTTACATTCGTTTTACGTAAAAATCACAGAGTGGTGTAACCTATAATTTTAAATTTGATAAATTAAATTTTGTGCAATTATTTCTTATCTTGCAGTTTAGATACGAAATTTGTGTGTACAGGAACATTAAAAAAAGGAATTGGAATTGGATTTCATAAGATTTGACTGGATTTGTTTCTATAATGTGAAATCCGATGAAAAATGGTCGGATTTCATGTTATTTCGATTTACTTGAATTAAAAGCAATTATTTACCTATCTTACCCTTTTTGTAGGATCTCTCCAACAATGAACCTACCACCACCATCTTCATTGCCGTTACCGTCACACCACTTTTATTACCACCACCGGCACCACTACTGCCATCACCACCGGCACCACTAATGCCACCACTACTATCGTCGTTGCCACCACCATTGCCACCATCATTACCACTGTTGTTACCGCCACAACCACCGCTAACATTATCGTCACCACCACCGCCACCACTACAACCACCACCATTATCGTCACCGCCAACACAGCCAGTAATGTCACAACTACCACTGTTGTTGCACTACTGCCACCACCACCACTATCGTCACCACTACTGCCACCGTCACTGCATCCCCCACCACTACCGTCACCGTCGCCGCCACCACTTCCACAACTACCACCGTCGCCACTGCCAATACTGCCACAACTACCACAGTCGCCACTACTACTGGCACCACCACGCCACCACTATTGCCACCACCATAACCACCGCCGCCGCCACTAAAATCGCCACCACAACCACTGTCTCCGCCACAGCCACCAATAATGCCACCACCTCAATCACAGCCACCAATGCCACCACCTATTGCCACCACTACTGCCCGCCACCACCGTCGCTATCACTATTGCCACCACTGCTGACACCGGCACCACTATTGGGGTCAGTTGAAGACCACCAGTTACACCTTGTTAAACCTCAATACCACCACTACCATCACCATCATACCATCACTTGACCACCCCACCATTTTCAATGTCGATGTTGCTACTATGTGCAGTGTTGTTGCCACTACCACCACCACCATGTGATGTCACTAGCACACTTAAAACTACTTACCGTAATCTATTTTTCATCGTAACATACCGTTCTCCAAGAATTCAATGATTTGACCGTTTCAAACGTGAATAATACGACCTAACGGACCGTAAGGGACCGACGTTAATACGACTGCTCAGGGGTACGGTGGCCGTAGCACTAAGCACGGTATTCGTTTGTTTAGTCACACACATTCTCCTATGCACCATTACTTTAATCTTCTGAAGCTTTTGGTCGTACTTCCGAACCTTTTGGTGGGAAGTTAGTTCCATTAGCATACTAGCCACTAAAATCTACTATCAATCTGCTTCATGTGTCTGGTAATAGCTATCTTCACCGTTTTGCCTTTTTTTTTTGGCAGAAGAGTAGGAATATATACCAGATATCAACAGTCGAATGTACAAGGTAAGGAAAACACCCAACAAAATGGATGACAACCCCATCCGTAGGTCAAAAGAATGCTAACTACAAAAGCCAAAAACACCACAAGGCCAGAGCAAGCGGCATCGCCTGTGTTAGGCAAGTTGTACAACGAGGATCCATTCCAGTCGAACTGCAGTGGTAGATCGGGTGACAAAAGCCGCTAAAGCTGACGATAGTTGTAAAGGAGCTGGCTTCCCTCGGGTGACTAGCACTGAGAGCAAACCTCTGTAGCTAGGCTGAGCTGTACATAAAGTGTTGGGTACAGTCAAACAGTTCCTAGGGGTTGCCGTTAACTGCACCAAAAAAGAGCAATTAGAGAATAACAAGATAAGATGATAATGCGGGCGCCTAGCAACCCAGCTAAAAAGCATGAAATTCATCACTGGCCACCAAAATGTCAACAAGTACACCAATTGGCGACCACAAGCTGTTAAAGAGCACCGTTTTGCCTTTTAAAACTGTACAAAATGAAAAGGAAAGTATAAGACTCCGTTGGGTAACCATTATTTTTTCAAAATTTTCTCTAATTTTGTAAACTGGTGAAAATAAATGCGTTTGACACACAATTTTTGTTATTTTTTTCTTTAATTTTAAAAATCAGTTTTTAAAATATGGTTGTTTTTGAAAACTCCAAAAAGGGGTTTTTGGTTTTGGTTTTTATTTTGAGACCACCACAACATCCCCCCAACCGCCGGTAGCCACCGCCCACCACTGGCAACCGGCAGCTTCCTCTGGCGGTCGGCAACTACTGCCGGCAGCCACCACCACCGTCAGCCATGCCGCGCTCCACCACCACCACAGCAATTCACCACAAAAAAACTCAAAATAAAAAGTGGGTAATCAAACACCCAAAAAAAATCAAAATAAAAACTGGGTAATCAAACACTCATTTGTTTTTGTAAAAAAAATAATAATAAACTGGTTTTGATTTTTTGTTTGTTCTTTTAAATAGAAAACCAAAACTGTAAGTATTACTAAACGCTACCTAAGTAACCGAGATGAAAATTGTCAACCTTCCTCATATCCGTACAATTTCAATGTCAAAACCCTTGACTAAACTGATCTCCTCCATAGCGGTTGTTTTTGGATCGACCACTGTAAGGTGCTTCCTCTCTTGGTTAGCTCCAATATATTCGATTGATACAATTGCATCGCGTGCACGTACGGACTTTACTTTTTAACATTATTTAGACATAGAACCCAAGTAGCATGTACGTAGTAACTGATCGAGTGCAATGCGCACAGCTACCCCCGGCCCATTGTATAGCCTAGTGGCATCTTGTTGGTGTTGGTGATAGATTGTTATGTAATGTGTTTGTTTTGTAAGTGAAGTTCAAAACCCAAAAGATCTTGTTCTTTGTCCCACATTGGAGAGAACTTTTTCTCCTTATAAACAAACACATAGTACATATAATTTGAATTTTTTCAGGATGTTTTGGAGGAAAGATTGGGAATGCTATTGTGCACGCACGCATGTGACGCTTTAGTAGGTGCACTTGGTACGCTTGCCGATAGTGCGCTGATTAATATACATGATTTAACGGCCCATATTTCACCAATTTTTGAAATTGTTTCTTTCAGTCACTTATCTTTAATGACACTTTAGTAATTTTGAAAGTAATTCCGGAAAGACACAAGAAATAACAGTTATTTCTGATTGGTTGTGTCCCTTCATGAAAGGATAACTGTTAAGTTCACATATAAGATTCTAAAAATTCAGAATGAAATACTACGTTTGCATTTCAACTTTTGAATCTCATATTTTTCAGTTATATACACAATTTTGAGGAGCAATTCTGAAATGAATCTTCAGAATTGCTATCGGCAGATTGTAGGCTTGAGTAATCCTGAAGGTGATTTGCCATTAACCCTGTAGCAAACTCGGATCAAGTGGGAGCAAATTTCACCTTAAAGACAGTGTTTTTAGACGCGCCTCAAGCCATAAAATTTTCGTTTTTCCTTCTTCCATTCTGCAATTTTTCTCTCCAACACATCTGATGGAGCGAAACAAAATTACAAGAGTTCCGTGGGGACATCTTTACAGGCATAAGGAAAAAAGGAGAGTTCTGAATATCTTTGAATTGGAGTCACAATGAAGTTTCCAAATGCTGAGACCATGGCTGCGTGGTTCATTGTCACAGAGGATATAAATAATCCATTATCAGCCATGGTTGGGACTCTCTTTAATCTCCTTGGAAAGAAGTAATTCTTCCTAATTAAGTAGTCTTTATCAGAACTTAATTTGTTAACCAGCGCGACAGCATTCCAAGATCGATGTCTACATGAAGTGAACGTGTTTTTTTATTTCATGAGGCCAAGGAAAACAAGCAAAGTTACAGGGCGATGACTGAAAATAAAAGCATAGAGGATAGTTCAGGTCTTTGTATTAATCATCTTCTCAAAGACTCGACCCGTAATGCCTTCAGCTTTCCTGTCAATACTGGCCTGCTTGCTTGCCACCTTTAGGCTATGGAGTCCACCAAAAAGTCTTTAATTAGATCTAGCAAGGAGCATTACTCTTAACGAAAATCCAGGATAAAGCTTTGCACAACCATAAAAGGTTCGTTATGTCAGGGATGCAAAGGAGAAGGTAAGCCCTGCAGTCGCTGCCACCCGTCTTTTAAAGTTTTACTTTCACCAAAATTGTAGATGATGACGATAGGAGTCTAGCTAAGTCAAGGATCAAAAGTCATCGCCCACTGGTGCGCACTCATTTATTTAAATGGCCAACAATGTCAACCACATATAACGGAAATACGACATCCATAAAAGGTCCGGGGTTTTCTAAAAATTGTTACAAAAAAACGCGTCTCCATCTGACCTTTTTTTTTTTTCCTGTTAATTTGTTGGTACGCTTCTCAAATTTTCTTCCCAGTTTGGGTGCATAATGACACATATCAGGTAAGGCCGAGAGAAGGAAAAAGAATTAATGTGGTTTTCAATAATAGTAGCTTTTTGGACTTGGTCCTGAAGCAGAGACTCGTTGACCCCAAGTCAATGACCTGATGGATTCTTACTACTGCATTAAAAGGGAAGGAGCATGCATGCATGCAAAGCCCATCCAAAGAAACTTTCGCTTGTCTTCTGCAACATGGCAAGTAGAGTTTCCTTTCTAGTTTTCTCACTTGTATTCTGCTTCATTTTCCTTCTCTCTCTTTCACCGGGAAGAGCTGCACGCGGACTACTAGCAAACACCCCGTCCAAAAGTGAGTAACCATCTTAATTATTTGTCACCTCTTTATGAAAGTCACATAATAGAAAAAAATGTTTTTTGTAATCTGGGTTTATAACAAGATAGCTACATATTCCATATATCGATAATCAACGGTCTGTAAATATTTTTAACGACTTCCTTATTGATATTAGAAATGACTGCTAAGAGTTTCACTATAGGTGATTACAAAAGTATTAGTAACTTTTGTTAGCGACTAGTAATTGTCGCTATACCGATTGTAGTTATATTCCTGTAACCTGAGTAGCAGCCAAAATTTATGCAATAGACTTTGATAAGATGAACACGAAATGGAAAATTATTTTGTTGTTACGTCATTTGTAGACAAAACTAATGAAAACAGGGGCAGAATTAGGAATTTTTTTCAGGGGGTGCAAAAATTATATTGAATTCACCAAAAAAAAATTATTTAAATAATATTAAAAACAAAGTGCACTTAAAAAGCATACAAAAAGTATTATTAAGTTTCACGAGAGCTATTAACACACACGCATTCTGAAAAAAAAAAAAATCTTTCCATTCTGAAAAAAAAACACATGCATATTGGAATAAAATCTCAAGTTCTGAACACAAATTCACATAGTTATATAACTGTACATATTATTATATTAATATATTACACTAAAATTAGCATATTAAACTAAAATTAACATGTTCACGTATAACATATTACCATATTAAACTAAAATTAACATGTTCACGTATAACATATTACCATATTAAACTAAAATTTACTTATTAAACTAAAATTAAAGTATTACCTTAGAGATAGAGAGTCACAACAGTTTAATGATAAGCAGTTGGAGTCACCAATGCAGGTGTTGATCTAAACCTCCATGTGCCTGCATTAATTTGATAAAAAGAGAGAGAAAAAATGAGAAAATGAGGAAAAAATGAGAAATTAAAATATGTCAATTACCTTAATATTTCACTTTTGTTACCAATATTATTACTAATTTTTTCCCTAAATTAGTACTTCTAAACGTGCTTAGTTAGAATTATTTTTTTACGTGGACTCCACTTTTGTCATCAATCACATTAATTATTATATAGTGATAATACTGAAGCCGAGGTGGCTAAAAATGAAGCTCAAATAACTCCACCTTTACTCACAATATTTAATTTTTGTTTCTCATACCATTAGGAATTTCTTTCTTGTATAGGGTTTTAATAAGGTTTGCTGCCTAATAAGTCAAATTTATTGATGTGGTAAAGTGCTAAAAGGTTGTGAATTTATAATTTCTTGCTTATTGAAGGGGTACCGGTTGAGGGTTGTCTTACAGTTTGCATCTTACTCGGTTAATCTTAATTTTAGTTTTGATAGTTTTTTTTTCAATTTGCGCCATTAATATTATTGGAACAATAACAATCAATTAGCAATATTCCTTGTCGGCAACATTAATTAATTTTTGTCTGCAACAGACAGATAGTTACAAATTAATAATAAATTTATTTAATTAAGATGGTGTGATAAAATTAATCAGTCAACAATAATTTACAATAAAATTAATCACGGCAACATATAACAGTAATAAAGTTAACATTAAGTCATTAACCATAAATTAACATTACCAAAGCAGTGGCACACTGGCACTCCGTCGTCAAGCACTCAAGCAGACAACAGACAATGACGGACAAGCACTCTGCACTCAAGCAGTCAAGCGGCCAACAGCCCAGTGTGGTAGCGCCCAGCAGCAAATCAGCAATCGTCCATCACTGCCCACCAGTCATTCTGTCGTTGGTCAACAGGTGGCACTGCAGCAGCTCGTGGTCGCCGGTAGGGAAGGGTGAGGCACTCCGTCATGCAGATCTGGTCGCGTGGTCGGACGGCGTCAAGCAGATCTGGTCGCCGGAGTTTCTTCAAGATCTGCTCGTCGGTCGGAGTTTCTTCAAGGTCTGGTCGTCTGTCGAAGATCAACAAGGTGGGTTTAGTTGGTTGTGTCGCCAGCGATGGCTAGATCTAGTCACCGGTCGTTTGTACAAAGGTGGGGTTCAGTCGGTCGCGTCACCGGCAATGGCTAGATCTAGTCGTCGGTCATTTGTACTAACTGTCCACCGGTGAGAGAGAGAGAGCGCCGAGTGTGGTCTCAGGGAACGGCGTCTCAGGGATTGGGGAACGGCGTCTCGGGGAAATGGGAGAATGGGATCTCGGGAACGGGGTGTGCGATTCCCGAAAACCCCCCAAAAAAATGTTTTCTCAGATTTCAAGGGGTGCTTCACCCCCCCTTGCCACAAGGTAGGTCCGCCCCTGAATGAAAACTACGTTGTTTACGATAACACTAATTAAAAAAAAAAAGATAAGAGATAAGTAATGCTTCTTCTGTCCCATAAAAAAAAATTGATCATATTTATTTTTGGACTATCCTAAAAAAATTGCTCACTTTTCAAATTAAAAAAAAATTTGTAGGTGTTTTTAATTTTTATCTTTTTACTATTTCTCTTAACGTTTAACCATCCATCAATCAATTTTCTTTCTCCTGATTCATTTTCTATTTCCTTACTGACTTTGCTCTCTCATCTCTCTAGGAATAAAATGAAAAACACATAATACATGACTTCAACTCTTAATATAAAGTCAAAATGTAACCTTTTTTTTTTTTTGTTTTTTTGAGACGGAAGGAGTATGAGATAATCTTGAACATAAATCTAACTGGTCATTAGCTTTAACTTTCATGAGTTGGATTGATATATCTTCTCAGACAGTATCCCACGTGTTCCGATAAGTGAAACTGGTTTCTTCACATAAGATTTGAGGTAGGATTATATAATTCTATGCCATGCTCATTATTTGGGGTCTGGACTTACTCTCCTCTGCTTTTGGAACAGAACATGGTGGTACTAAACAGAGTAATATTGGTGTACATCCAAGCCCCTCGGGAGTTGACCATTCAGCTACTGGTCAGAACTTTCCTCACGAGGTTCCCAGAGCAACAGTGTATACACGGCGGTGCAACGAGTATAACCGCTGTAGACATGACCCCCCTTCAAAATAAGCTCTGTAGTCCGCCCTTGCTTGGTAAAAGTGGAAATCCATAGATAAGAATGGGCTGTTTTCTTTCCGTAGTGGTTCGCCATTCGTATTTTATGTCTATTTACACACTCTTGTATGCTAGTTCATATCTTGTTTGTCGTTAAAAAGTATAATAAATTATTTTCAATACATATTTTAACTACACGTAATGACTTGAACAAAGATAATATGGTATGAAAATAAACGATCATTTATATGTATGCTAAGTTTTAGATGCTGCTATTACTTACACAAGTAAAAATGAAATATTGTCTCTTATTAACAATGGGAGTCCCTTTAACTACACATACGTTCCTGTAATTCATGATCCACTTTATGCAAGACATCACAAATAATATATCATGTCAAAATGCCAGGGAAGACAGCCCGGAGAAACCAGGACACTTCACATGCGTCAAGCCTTCTAAAATAGTCAATTTAACTAAGGTTTAATTTCAGGGGCATGAATTAATTAAAGAGGGAAGATCTTGGCAAGACTTAAAGGGGCCTGCATTAGTACGACTGCTCAGGGGTACAGTGGCCGTAGCCCTAAGCACCGTATTCGTTCTGTTTAGTCACACACATTCTCCGGCCTATGCACCATCGTACTTCCGATCCTTCTGGTGGCAAAGTTAGCACCATTACTCTGCTAGCCGCTGAAATCTACTGCCAATCGGCCTCATGTGTCTCGTAACAGCTATCTTCACTGTTTTGCCTTTTAAAATTGTACAAAATGAAAAAGAGAGGATAAGTAACCGAGATGAAAATCGTCGACCATCCTCATATCCGTACAATTTCAATGTCAAAACCCTAGACTAAACTGATCTCCTCCACTGCGGCTGTTTTTGGATCGACCACTGTAAGGTGCTTCCTCGCTCGGTTAGCTCCAAATTCGATTGATACAATTGCATCGCGTACGAATACGTACAGACTTCAATTCTTAACATTATTTAGACAAAGAACCCTAGTAGCATGTACGAAGTAACTGATCGAGTGCAACGCGCACAGCTACCCCCCATTGTGTAGCCCAGTGGCATCTACAAGAGTTTCATTGGGACATCTTTACAGGCATAAGGAAAAAGGGAGAGTTCTGATTCTCTTTGAATTGGAGTCACTGGGTCAGTTAGTCCTTATGGGGCTTGCCTGGACACCGAGTCAAGTTTCACAGGAGTAAACTTGGTCCCAACTCTTTTGGACGCGAAACATGCCGCTTGAGTGACTTGAGTCAGTCAACTTGTCGCTTGCACTAAATCTTTGTTGTCAAGCACAAAGAAATTTTCAAGTGCTGGGACCACGGCTGCGTGGTTCCTTGTCACAAAGGACTATTCCATTTGGGAAAAGGCCAGGCCATGCCCAAGTGGAGGCCAGAAATTCTGATAATAACAATTCGATGGTTATCAGCCATAGTTGGGGACTCTCTTTAATCTCCTTGGAAAGAAGTAATTCTTCCTAATTAAGTAGTCTTTATCAGAACATAATTTGTTAACCAGCGCGACGGCATTCCAAGATCTATGTCTACTTGCAGTGAATGTGTTTTTTTATTTCAAGAGGCCAAGGAAAACAAGCAAAGCTACAGGGCGATGACTGAAAATAAAAGCATATAGGATAGTTCAGGTCTTTGTATTAATCATCTTCTCAAAGACTCGACCCGTAATGCCTTCAGCTTTCCCGTCACTACTTGGCTGCTGGTTTGCCACCTTTAGCCTATGGAGACCATCAAAAAGTTTATAATTAGATCTAGCAAGGAGCATTAATTTTATGAAAATCCAGTATAAAGCTTTACACAGCCATAAAAGGTTCTTATGTCAAGCACATATATATTGCTGCCTGCTCAAGACTTCAGCTCCAATTCACTTTCTAACCATAATAAAGAAATATATACTCTTCTCGTTTGAGAATTTGAGTCCATTCGACTCCTTAATTAATCAGAGAAATTGAAGCAAAAGCAGCTAGATATAAAAAATTATGTACTATATACATGCCACGTAAAGCAAAGGTGAAAAAAGAGAGAGTAAGGTCGATGTTTGCGCCTCTGCATTACATAGTTTAACTTTGTTCGGACTCGGGACTCAAATTTTGAAACGAATAAACTATATGTAATATATACTTGACAAGTTAATGAAGTAAACTGCAGAAACGTATATAAATTGAATAATTCTGCATTCATATTCATATAGTTCTCGGATAAAAATCAAAGAGTACTCAAATTTGAGATGGATATAGGATATAGTTGAAGTTCACCTTCCTCTTGGGTTCCTGAGGCTTCGGGGCAGCCTTCTTGGGAGCCGGCTTGGAGGCTGGAGCTTTGGAAGCTGCAGAGGTAGTAGTAGTCTTGACAGGCTCCTTCTTGACCTGCCCAAAGAGTTGAGTGCCAACAGGTTTGTCAGCCTTCAATGATGCCATTGCTCAGGGAGATCGATAACAGAACAATAAAGGTTGAATAACTTTTCGGCTCAAGTTTCATCTAGCCTAATCAGCAATCAATTTATAGCAGAACTCTCTGAGTGTAAACAGGAGTTGGAATCGCAAGTTACAGCAGATTAGAAGACAGTGGGAAATGTAAGGGAATGGAATAACTGATCGGACAGCATCCAAGAACATATGGTATCAGATTCTATATATGGTTTCAGGTCCCTTCTGATATTATTGCAGTTTGATGCCTATGAGATTTGTTCTATGGTACTGTGTACTTGTTAGGATAACTCCAGGGATCGAGTTCAAAGTGAACTTCAGACCCCGATAGATCATGCAAGTCCTAGGAAAATAATTGCCCCTTCCATTGTGGGATCAGAAGTTTGGAACGTCAATCTACCAAGTACGCACAAACAATCTCATAAGATAAAATGTTTAATGAAAACATCCGGCTCAAATCCAACAACTACAAGTAGGGAGAGGCCACAAGGCTTGCATATTGAGTATTGCTCAATACTTTTCCTGTATGTGATTATTCGTCAACATCTTTAACGTGGAAAATCCTGCAACTTGAATGAATATCCACCGGGCCAACTCCGAAATGCCTCCGCCATATCAATTATAATTGATTTATGTTACACTCAACTAAAGGTTTATGATCGTCAAGAATACAATATTGGATCATCACTCAACTAGGTGGATTACAACTAGTGATGGAGAGATTTTACCTAAAAAGTGGCTCTATAGGCTGTAGAGCGATCATAGGTGGTCAAGCCCTAATTAACTTTATTAAGAATCTTCTCCTACAGTTTCATGCCGATTGAACCAGGTATCGTCATCCGACGATGCAAATCACAGTAACAGAGTCGTCGTTCCTTTCTCGGTGCTTTATTTTCTCTACTCAATGTTTCTCTCGGTTTTGCTATACTCGTAATTTGCTGATTATGGATCGTTGTATACCATCCAAAACTTGTTCTTTATAAATCCACTTGGGTTCTCCATTAATTTACTAAGCCTTCCTCACATAGGAAGCGAAAAACCAAAAGAAGCCTTGAGATTTTTTTATTTTTTTTGGGAAATACAACTAAGGTCAGCTGGCTAAACAGAAGCAACTTAAGGAGGACGGAAAAAAACAACTAAAGGAGGATTACAGCCCCATACCACATGGGCCATGACAACCACGTTAAAACAAAGCTACAATTAAAAGAACTACAAAAATCCAGAGGAGAGCTCACGTACTAAGCTTCAGCAACAGTCAAAGTGAAAGGAACATCATCGCGTATACTATCAAGCAATTCCTTCTGAAATCCTCAGCACTACGAAAAGCAGAAGAAGCGAGAGCTAGAACTTTATTTGTACCCCTCCCGATATGCACTGAATGCAAGAATCTGCAGCTGGTTGTCATCTCGAACAAAATAAACTGACTATTTACACCCTGAGTCACACTACATCTAATCTGTTCAAACATGACTGATGGTGCAATTAATAAAGTAATATGAAGACAGTTTAATCTGACTAATCACTGAAGCTCTAAAGTAGGAGCGTTCTCATCCACACTCAGCATGTCAGTATACTGGAACCCAGTAAAATTTGAACAAGACAAAACCAACCCCAAACTTATTATCACCTCGCCGTTCTGTAGCAGCCACAACATACAAATTGGAGCTTGTCTAGTGTGACAGGAACACGGATCCGAGTGATGTAAAGAACAAAGGGGTGGTGTTTGATACCAATAAAGTATCCAGGATTATCATGAACAAGCTTTTGAGACAAAGAGTTTGCGAAGTTTTTGCTGATAAACCCGTGAAGACCGAATTAATATCGTTAAGCATAAAACTCGATTCTCCTTTGATGAGAGATGGAAAGAAAGGCTGATAATGAAACACACATTCATTTCAGCCAAACCAGTTGTTTCAAAGTATTAAGGAAATCCAAATGATACACCAGAAATCAACTGGCTTATAGAAGATGGGCTTATTTAACCAAGAACAAAACCATTCTCTGGAGGAAACAAAACCGGATCGGAGTCGGGGAAAGATGGATAAATCAGAGGATACGTCAAAACCACCCCAACTCTAGGGCATTCAAAAAATAAATGTTTGTGGGTTTATGAGTCTGTATGGCAAAGGGGGCAAGAGTCATGAGCGAAGCAACTACGCTTCAGGAGTTCAGAACGAAGAGCAAGTCTTGTAGTGAAGAATTTGCTATAAGAAAATTTTAAGTTCTTTTCAGAGACGCCTTGAGATGTTTAATTTAAGTAGCAAGGTCACCAATGAAAAGCACAAACATATTTTTTTGTCACGAGGATTGATATATATTCTCTTACTTCCTATATTTCACCTTGCATGAGACACGTACCCGTGATCTTACCTTACACAAGAATGAAGAGATTTTTACTTATTGAGGTATTACTTTAGTCTAACACATAATTATTTTAAGAGTAGTAAAAAGGAAAAATAAATACAATCCGCCTTAAACTTACCGTACAACCTTCGTAACCCCCTAGTTTGATAAAGCTCAAAGCTAATCAAAAGTGGAACCTCAGTCGTATGTCTTCGTGCTACGGAAACTCGAAATTTACATGTAAATCTAACATTGACGTACTTGTGTGGAGTTAAATTGCATAGTCCACGTTGAGTAAGCGTGGAGAATAAATCAAGTGACGTATATACATGGATGGCCCAAATTCCATTGACTTAAACTTTTAGGTCGAGTTGGGCTATATATGTGGCCCATCTCAGTGGTGGGCACTTGTCTCCCTGCTATCTCCCTGACATGGTACCAAAGCCCATGATGGCGACCTGGGCCTTGCACTCAGTTGGTGGCTCTTGCAGAAGCAGTGGTTCCTAACACAGAAAGACTCGAGGGTGAGAGCTCCATTAGTGGTAGACTCACACATGAAAGGGGGATCGTTAATTGTGAAGTAACTTAATTCCACATCAAGTGACTAAGAATTTAGTTAGTCATATATATATATGGATAGATCAAGTCTTATGAGCTTAAGCTATTAGATTGATTTTGGCTCATCATCGTTATATGTGGCACATCGTATACACATCTTTATAGTGACACTTGGCTCCCTCAATTTAGTCCAATAGTTAACTCCAAAAGTTTGCAAACGTTTTTAGAGGGATGGAATTTCTTTTGTTTGCAAGCTTTGTTTGATTCAAAGCCCCTTTAGTGATGCGTTCTGCACTTCTCTCAGAGATTTTATTTCTGCTTTAAGAATACTAGGACCTTTTGTTAATGGTTTTATTACTTCTCATGTGATTTAAAGACATAGATGAGTTGAAGTGGAAGGAGTTTTACTGTATTAAGTGTTATAACTTATTACTTGTTTTCTCTCTCTACACATGTTGATGTCCATTTACTTTACTAGTGTGAGGACGACAATAGTACTTTTTAATTAGACTGGAGTTTATTAGTGGTCTTTAATGTCTAAGCTATGTGTTTATTTATTGATTGATCTAGAATTTTTTTTATAATATCATATTTTATCTTTTGGGGATAAATAAAACTTTTTATTTATCAAAGATTAAAGTAATATTTATAAGTCGAATGTGAGTAATGTTAGTCTTTAGATAATGAGACGCGAGAAGAAAATTATTTATTTACGAATGAAACAAAAAATTAATTCGATGTTACTTGGGTTGGGTTGGGTTGAAACCCAAACCATAACATTTTTACTCGGGTTGGGTTGGGGGTTGGGCTTTTTTTACAAAAAGCCCAAGTTGGGTTGGGTTGAGATGGGCTTTTAAAAGGTTAGGTTTTCTTGGGTTGGGCTGAAAACCAACCCAACCCGTCCAAGTTGCACCCCCACTTCTCTGGCTAAACGTTTATTAAGTGTATATTTAGCAAAGAGTTTTAACTAAACCTTGCCCAATATTTTGAGCAAATCTCACCATCATTAACAACGTTAGAAAATCATCTGATGAAGGTATGAAATGGCAGAGATGATGAACTTCTTTAAGCTGGTTTAGTTTCACGTTGGAAAACCTCTTCTGTTATTTACTCACTCTTCAAAAATCAACCGTTGCTAAATCCGAGAACTCGTCGCTCGTATATGCTTGCTTTTACTGAAGAAAACTCTCAAGTGTCTACTATTTCTCTTGCCCCAAATAAGCAAGAATGAAAAGGTAACTTGTGATCATTAAGTTATTTTTGGAAGTTGTCACTTCTCTTTTTTAAGGACATACAAAGACGAAAAGGAGGCCTCCCTAGATAGGACCAGGAAGTATCAGATGGAAAAAAGGGTAAACAGGCAGTCACAACATTTGGTTTTTTATTTCATAAGTACAAGCCCAAGTAAGAAGACTTGAGTAGAAGTAGAATACAAGCTAGCCAGTTCATTTGCAATATTGGTACAATCAGGTGCTTGTCTGCCTTATTAGGCTACTGCTCCCATCCTTGTTCTTAGTTCTTTGCTGCTGGCTTGCCAGAGCCACATGACAACCCACACGCTGCCTTCAAAACCATCAAACACCACATTCAGAATGCCGACCAGATAATTTCGACAGATTAAAGGCCAACGTAAGTATTCTCTTCGTCCTATTAAAGAGACCTTGTATTTCATATGTTCCCAAGAATGAGAAGTTTTCGAACCATAAATAAATTGTCAAATCACACAGTTTTCATTGTTACTATTGTTCACAACAATGTGCAACAAGACTTGGAACCATGAACAAGCAAGGGAATGGATAGTACATGATATTGTCGTATGTCCTTGTATAAAGAAAAATATATCCATATATGCAGTTACCTTCTTCTTAACCTCTCGAGGCTTCTGCTCGACCTTCTTAGGGGCCGGCTTGGAGGCCGGGGTGGCTTTGGCAGGCTCTTTCTTGACCTGTGGTTGAGAACCAGCAGGTTTTTCAGCCTTGAGTGATGCCATTGTTTCTGAATTAATCTCTTCGCACAAAAGAGAATTAAAACTTGGTTCGAGTATCAGCTCCATTGAAACGCGTATTCTTATAGATTATTTTTCTACGTTGTAAAGTGGAAATAGAATCGTTGCTGGCACCCTGATGTGGATTGATCGATGGCAGGGGTTCGTGGGGATCGAATAACTGAACTGGAGACCTCTTGGAAGATGCTATTGCAGATAGGGATAATCTTGTGACATTATTTGAGTTCTATTCTAAAGCATGAACAGACAGTTTTAAAGATGTGATGCTCTACAAAGAGTAGAATGTGTCACAGTCAGAACAGCTATTGTTGCTGCGTGGAGTTCATTTTGGCACTTGCATAACTAGTTTTCATCCAACTTTTATCCCTATGGTAGTTTCCCATGCAACATAGATTATAACTGTGAAAGAAACACCAGAATTCAAGTTGGAACATAGTATTCACAGGTGTTGGAAGATTGATTCTTCTATAAGTAGATACAGTTAATTCAATGCCAAAAGAACGTGGAATGCGAAGGCTTCTGATCTCTGATTGTGGTAGTTGAAGCCTTACAAACAGCACAACAATGAGATAAATTTGATTTAAGATGCCTGATTCGTTTAAGAAGAGTATTTGCTTAAAGTTGAATAAAGTTCTAAAAAATAGAAATGAAGGAGCAAAATCTTTTTAATCTGCAAAATTAATGGTCTCTATAATCACAAATCAGCATTAAGGTCAAGTGAGTAGATGAATATTAGGATAACCAATGTTTCCAACAAATACATTGTGATGTCTGAGTTACAATTGGTGCAAAGTTAGTGAGGTTGGCCCAACCTCAATGCTACATAAGCCAAAACCCTATAACCCAGTAGCATTGCAGTCAAAGCCGCCACATCCCACCCCATGTTATCGATTCCCAGATACTTTATGGCTGGAAAATCTAGCACCCTGCAGTGAAGACCTTGCCCACACTCATAGACCTCATTTTCTGAGTACTGCACTCCCACAAGAAGTTTATAACAGTAGTGACTAAATGAAATATACTTCAACCAAGCTATGAAGGGTGGAATCTGCTGAATGTAATATCCACCGGCCAACAAGAACACGAGCATGATCACGGATGATAAGGTCGTAGCCTGTTTCACTTCCATCAGAATGGCACCGAGGGCTAGCCCCAGTCCTTGAGAGACTAGCACATTGAAAAATATGATCAAGAGGGTTAGCACAAAGGTAGTGACTGAAGGCTTTAGACCTCCCATCCAATATGTGATGGTTACAAAGATGGTTGGGAGGACAAGCTCCATTGGTAGATCACCAGCCACTCTGGCGAAGTAATAGGAGGAAAGACGATACATTCCAGAGGACCGTTCCCTTATTAGCATTGGCCGTTCTTGAGGGAATGCAAATATGGCATTGAATAGAGGGAAGAATCCCCAAAAGATTGAAAAGAAGAAGAGAAGTCCCACCTGAAAAAAATGTTCAGCCTTTGTAATTTGATAGTGACACATTCTGTTCATTTTTAGAAGTGACAAATCTCATCAAGCAACTGTGTTTGCCTAGCTTCTCGTTTTTTTTATCTCTATTCTTTTTCTGGGAAATAACATGCTTGCTCATGCTTTTGTTTTCCATCTCCCAAAGTCAATAGGGAAACAGCGTTTTACCTTAAAAAAAGTGCAATTTCTTTATTAAGTTTCCTAAGACCATGAGCAAGAATTTGGAAACTGGAAACGAAAATAGAAAACGGACAGGGAAACCAATCAGAGCAAGTGCAAAATGTTTATTTAAGTTTCCTAAGATCATGAGCAGGGCCAAGTTAGATACCTGATCTTGAATATGTGATGTATCAGAATTCCACCACAAGAGACCCGCAAGAAGCGCAACAGACATGACCTGGAAAATTTTTAGACTTGAATAGGATTCGTGTTTTCTTTCTTTGATACCCCTTTTCAGCAGCACCTTGAACTGCATCCACCAGCTAGTGGTCCATTGATTATCACAACCTGCACAACAGATAACTTGTTGCTTACTTGATGCTTATAAGTACCACCAGAAAAAGAGAAAAAAAAAAAATCCTTGTAAGCTATGTAATGTTTAAGCAAAATTCAGCTACAGGCACAGAGCTTTTTACTTACTTCTTGATGATACTGATCCTCCTACAACACGAACGAGATCACTAGAACTGCGGCAAATTTCATTCTTCAAAGCAGGATGCAGATTCTTTTTGTAAGCTGAAACCAGAGACTCTTTGATCGCGTTTTGATCACTGGGGTGGTCTGATCTGCCATGAATTCCTAGTTCCGCATCCTGCTTTGTTTCTGGAGTCACACCTGCATTGTTGTGAAAAAACTAAACATGAAGTTCAATTGGAAAAAAGAGTAGCAGAAAGCTGCCAATAATGATCGTACAGAAATTCAACACCCACTGGATTTTCATCCAAGAAAACTTGACGCAAATGATAATGCAAGTGTAAGAAGACCAAACATAAGTAATATGGAATCGTCTACAGGGTGGTTTTACTGTACTTTTCAACACCACTTAAACAAAAAACAGGAAAAGAGGAGGTAGCAAGAAAATCTCTTCACCTACAGTTGAGTCTTCGACCCCAGTTGACGCACATTTGATTTGGTAACTAGCTGAGTAGCCCTTTGTATGTCAATTGATGAATATGAATTTATAGATGAACTATATGTGTCAGTCACAACCAATATGATCATAGTATTTGTGATTGAATGAATACTGGTTCCTGGTATTGAGATCAAACAGCAGTCATAAAATAAAATGACAGCTACAACTACTTTATGCCGCAGACAGAAAAGCAGGTGCTTATGAGACACAATCAGGATATGGATGAATTGATTTGTCTCATTTGCGTCCCATGTGGCCACAACTGCCGATGATATCGTCCTTGCAAACTGGGAGCACCGAATTTGAGGATGGTGTAGTATAGTTTTTTTTTTCTTTTTCTGATATGCAAAGGAAATGGAGGCCTTTTGATAGTGAAGCCCAATCTTTCTGCTGGGATAGTGAATTCACTATTCAAGATAAAACATAGAAACAGTTGAAGACAATATTAAAGCATGGTCATAACTAACAAGTATGCAAGCCAGTAAAGTTCCCTTTCCCTTTTTCAGTTTTTCCGTTTTGGGGCCGGTGGGAGGTGGGTGAGGGGGGTGGCTTACATCAGACTAATAAAGTTAGTATGCTGAACATTAAGAAAATGACAAAGAGCTAGAATTACAAGACCATACCGTTAGCAAGATCAAGCAAAAAATCAGCAGGATTCATGAAATTAAACCCGGGAACTTGACCGATTGAACCAAAATATTCCATCACCTGCCCAGCATTCCCACTGTAAATCGGATACCCCTCCGATAGTACCACGACTTTATCAAACATCCTAAACAACCTACTTGAAGGCTGATGAATTGTAGTAATCACCGTTCTCCCTCCTCGAGCTAGCCCTCTCAATGTAGCGATACTGCGTTGAGCCGTGGTTGAATCAAGCCCCGAAGTTGGCTCATCTAGCAACAACAGGCTTGGGTTAACCAGCATCTCTTGCCCAATGCTCACCCTTTTTCGTTCACCACCAGATACACCCCGAAAAAGAGGGCCACCAACTACATTGTTTCGACACCTTGTCAATCCAAGTTCCATTATAACAAGCTCAGCTTGTTCGATTTTTTCATCTCTAGTGAGCACCTTTGGTAACCTTAACAAGGCCGCAAATGTTAGGGTTTCGAGCACTGTGAGGTGGGGGTATAATACATCATCTTGTGTAACAAAGCCAGTCTTGCGCTTCATGGAGCTAGAGAAGGGCTGTCCATTGTATGTTATGGTGCCAGAGAACTTTCCAGGTAATCTCCCGGCCAGGGCGGTGAGTAAGGTAGTCTTGCCACTCCCAGATGGACCAAGCATTGCGTGTAATTCACCCGGTCGAGCAATACCGCTCACACCATTGAGTATACTACGAGTTTGCTTTGGTTCATTTGAGGAAAAACAACTGCCGTCGCCAGCTTGCAAGGTGATGGCGTATGCCACATCTTCAAACTGCAAAATTTTGTAGCATAGGCAAATCAATGGCCAAAAAGTAAAAATTGGGGCATAAACAATTTTATGCATTTTGAACTTTCAAGTCATAAAAGAGAAACTTCACTCAATAAGTACATATTGCGTGTAACATCTCCTCCTACATAAATGCCTGCGTACCTTTAGTGTGACGGGGCGTAATGATCCGCGTAGAACTGAAAATTTAGCAGGGGTTGCTTCTTGTTGGTCTTGCATTTGATCATCCATACATGGGCTGACATTACTCCCTGAACCAGGTAGCTCATTCCTGTTACTGGCTAGAACATTGGCTGAACTGCGGCTGGTATGGGTCTCGTGCTCAGGAGGTATCATCTCAAGATGACTGGATATTGTGTCTTTCAGAGAAAGAGAAGGGGGTTGGGGAAAGGCAACCAAACTCTTGGGGAAAAATGGAAGCAAACTAGTGAAAGAGTTTAACGACTTAGGTATGAGAAGGAGAAGGCTTCACATGCAGACACCAAGAAGTGTGACTTTTAAAGTGAATGAAGCTAGCTAGGCACGAGAAGCAGATGGTGCGAGTCATGATATAGCAATAAGCACTGCAAGAGACACTACTCGTGTAAAAGTTTCTAGTCCTAGGGGTGATGTATTATGTAATACAGATGTCCTTTTCCACTTTTGGCATTGAAGTATTTGAGATGTATTGTTCGTTATATATTCCTCTCAGTTTACATATGATGCTTGTTAGTTTTTATTTTTGTTTTTCATAGCTTCGAATGGGTGTTAACCACAAAAAATCTCGTGAGACACTTTCACACTGAAGCTAATAAAATGAAGAAGTTTAGGCTATTAAAAATTGAGTCTGAAAATTAAAACAATATTCTAACAGGCGCTGTCAAAAAAGTATTTCTAATTAAAATACTTTAGACTCAAAATAATTGCAAAGGCGTGCGAGGATCTAACCAATCCAAGTATTCCTTAATGTAATTCCCAATAAAAAGGGTTAATTACATAACAAAAGTATGGTTATGACAACTTGGGATCATTCTGAGGTTCCTTTTCTCTAATGCTATTGGATTTTTCAGTGCTAAATACTTTAATCTACTTTAGTTTATTATACTCCTACTCCTAGTCAAACTATGTGCAACGTATCGAAGAAAAACAATTACCTCCATAATGCTTTACTGATCAACTTATTGAACTCAACACTTGAAGGTACTGAATACTCAATTCAAAGCGCATACAAGATGACTGTTATCCCATACAAAAAGTATATGGCAGTCAAATCAAACTCTATCGGCAACTAGAATGAGCTTGACTCGACGAGAGAGCTAGCTAGTTCCGATTATTCAGCTCCCATATCCTTTCACAGAGAAGTAAAAACCCTCACTTCTGAGTTATCATCTTGGTCTGCATGGATAAGCACGTTCTCCCTTTAGTCACACTTAGCAACGTTTGCTAATTTCTTTCATCACTGAAAACTTCTCCAATGCCACATACCTTTGAAGCAATGGCATCGGCTCCGTATATGTCACATACATAACTGTTGTAGAATAGCCTCGTAATGCACAAAAAATGTAGAACTTTTGGTATAAAGCATTAGCGTGATTAGAAAAGGTTGTAACAATCCTCCACATAGGTGTTCGGCTGAGAGAGATCTCTAACCAACCCCACATTTCCTGGCTAATCCGATCCGCTCTGATCTCTCTTTGATGAAAGAAGTATGGTATCTCCTTTATGGGCGGTCTAAAGAGAAAAAAAGCTAAGTGACCGGTGCTGGTTCCTCATAACTTTCTATGTGGCAAATGCCCATTCACTGGGAGAGATAACGGACAAGATTGTGTCGTGTTTCCTATAAAAGGCTTTTGTAGAAGGTGGTGTCACCATCCATAAAAGTTCTTGCGAGCTTTTCTCTGTGGGATCACCACCAGGTAGGTAGCTGTAGCTCTGGTTCTTTAATTACAGTGACCATGTTCCGTGCCCATATAAATGGTTTGGGTGTGCAAATATTATTCGTGGAGAGGAACAGAGACGTATTTTGTATGCCAAGGCAGTTGAATTCGAGGCTGCATGAATTACTTGGAGTCACGTACTTGAAAACAAGAGAATTTCGTTATTTTCAAATGCACTAACTAACTAATATGTTGAATTTCGTATATATATGCGTTCGAAAAACAGTGACGCTATCTATGTATCTTTTATTTACCAAGATAACCTTTGATGCATTTACACACTAGCGGAGCGTCCCATGTCATATTACATATTTGTTTGGAATTCAAATATGCCTTGCTCTATGTCGATAATAGAGTATGAGATAACTTTGAAAACGCGGTATTATATAACTTTGTCAACAGTCACCCCTTTAAGATGATGTTCTTACTCACTGCACTAAAGGTTCAGTATGTTTTGGATCCTAATCTGCCACCACTTCCAGAAACTACTGACAACGACTCTGACGAGACCAAAGCAGCCCGAAAGAAACGTGAAGATGACGAACTAGTTTGCAGAGGACACATTCTGAACGCACTTTCAGATCGCCTCTATGACCTGTTTACATCGTCCAAGTGTCCAAGAGAAATCTGGAAGGCTTTGGAGAACAAGTACAATAATGAAAAGTAAGGCGCAGATAAGTTTCTCACTCTCAAGTATTTCAAATTTACTATGAATGATAGTGAATCTGTTATGGATCAAGTTCATCAGTTGCAAATTCTTGTTTCCAAACTGAAAGACCTAAAGGTCGAAGTTTCTGAACCATTACAAGTGAGGGCTATTATTTCTAAATTGCCTCCTAGTTGGAATGGTTACAGAAAGAAACTTCTGCATACCACAGAAGATTTTACTATTGAGCAAATTCAGAAACACTTGCGAATTGAAGAGGAAACTCGATTTCGCAATAAAAGTTTTTTGGTGAATTTTAACTCAAAAGTAAACTTTGTGGATCAGAAAAATTCTCAGAATGAAAATTCTGGTGGAAACAAGAGGAAAATTTCTGAAATAAACAACTCTGGCAACTCCAACAAGAATAACAAGAAGAACAAAACTTGTTATAATTGTGGGAAAAAATGGACATTTCAGGAAGGAATGCAGAAGCAGGAAAAGGCAGAAAACAGAAAATGCTGGAAGTTCCCATAATGCAAACGTGGTGGAAGACGACATCAATGAAGTGGTTGCCATGATTTCTGAATTGCAGATTGACATGATTACTGAACTGCATATGGCAACTTCGAGCAAAAATTCTGATTGGTGGTATGATTTCGGGGCTACAGTTCATGTTTGCAACGAGAAGTCCTTCTTTAAGGATTACTAAGATACAACGGATGGACAAGTGGTACTGATGGGGAATCATAACAGAAATAACTGTTATTTCTGGTGCCTTTTCAGAATTACTTTTAAAGTCATTAAAATAAATAATTGAAAGAAACAATTCCAAAAATTAGTAAAATTATGGGCCGTCAGATCATATATAAGATTCTAAAATTCAGAATAAAAACTACTTGGCATTTTCCAAATTTTGTATCTCAAATTATTCAGTTATATACACAATTTCGAGGAGCAATTCTGAAACGAATCTTCAGAATTGCTATCTGCAGATTGTTGGTTAGAGTAATCCTGGAGGTGATTTGCCATTAACCCTGTAGCAAACTTTAGTCGAGTAGGGACAAATATTGCCTTAAAGACAGTGTCTTTAGACGCACCTCAAGCCATTGAATTTTCGTTTTCTTCTTCCTTTCTGCAATTTCTCTCCAACACAAATAAGGTCATCACTACTTTTTCAATGCAAAGGCAAGAGAGGGGAGAGAGAGAAGATCGGTCTAAATCACATATCGTAGTTGCTGTCGGGGGTGGGTGTCTGCTGGTTGCTGTCGTCGTCGGTGTCTCAACGCTCGGTCACTTGGTGAGGTCGTCTCTAGTCCAGATCTGAATCTGCTTGTGCTCGGCCAGTGGCACTCACAGGTGTCATGAGCTTACGAGTCACAGGCTCACGGCCGTCTGGGTGAGTCATGTAGAGAGAGAGAGAGAGAGAGAGAGTCAGAGAGAGCCACGAAGGTGAGAGTCGGGGATGGGGTCTCGGGGAGAGAGAACTGAGAGGTGGGTACAATAGCCAAAAAAAAATTCAAAAGTTCAAGGGGTACACTAGCCCCTAGTTCCCACGTGGTTTCGCCTTGTGCATATATTGAAGAGAGAAAGCCTACGTACACACTTGGAGAAGTGTGAAAGCTTGAGTTCAATGGACATTGTGTGATGCGGCTTCATTCTCAAGGATCTAATGCGGTAGTTGTTCGTATAAGCGGTGTTAAGCATGATAACATTATTAGATCTAATTTTTAACAGTTTAAGCATTTAAAGTAAAATGATAACTTAATATGATATTAGAGTACTAATTTGACAAGGTCTTGAGTTTAAATCTTCCCGCTTACATATTTGATTCCCCTTTATTATCGTGCAGTTTGCACGTGCAATCGGGAGCTTGTACGTGAGTGGGAGCGTTAAATATGATAATATTGTTAAGCTCATTCTATAACAGTTTAAACTTCTAGAGTAGGTAGTAACTTAAATGTGACAATGGTACCAGTAAGCACATGCTTACTGCCCGGGTCGAAACGATATGCTTATCATATACGAGTTGTTTGAGGACTGATAAAACTCAAATTATTTGGAGAATATTCAAACATAGTGCCACTACTTTCTGCCCTGTGATTCATGCCTCTCATATAAATTGTACTACCGTTTTGTTCCGAGAGGGACGGGTGGCAATAAAGTAAGCGGAGTTGGGGTCTTGCACCGTAAATCTATTAGTGAAATCAGTATTTGGTTACATTTTGACACGTACATTTTCTTTTCCTCGTCGTACTCTTCTTTGATTTGTTGTGACTGATTTTGTGCAACACAAGCTCCCTTTGACTCGATGGTCGAACTTTTATTTATGAACTTCAATCATCAATATAAATGAGTTTATTTTTGGTTTTACGCCAAATGTCATTTTTTTATTCCCGAGCTTTGCCATAAAATCCGTTCCTACTTGTACCCCTTATTTATTTAGTTAATTATGATGTTTATTTGTCTTTATTGCTCCTTCAAATATTACAATGTGTGTCCTTTCTCTAATTGTTATGGTCTGTAGCAATTTTCTAGCTGGCCTTAGTGAATTAATAATCACTAAGCTAGCAAAAGGTAATAATGACAGCTTTAATAAGCTATGTAGAATTTGTATATCAAACTTTAATGTCATAAAAATCTACCTAATCAATATACTAATATATAAGGGCATACTTTCAACTTTTAACTCTCTAAAAACACTCTAGAATATTAAAGTATTAAAGTATATTCACTTTTCAAATAATTATGGGATAATAGAATTCTTTTAATTCACATTAAGGAACACTTTGATAGAATATATATATTACCATAATAAAGTTGGAACAATAAACAAATAGTACATTAAAATCCAAAAAGACAAGTACCTAGAAAGTTGCATAATATATTATCTTCTCTTTTCCTTTATCAACTTGTTTAACAAAAAACTAAGATTGAATGCGATTGATTTTCTTTATTATTTTGTTTCATGCAGTTGATTTTCTTAATTATTTTGCTTTCAGGTTTGATTAGCATAGGTACTGAGTTCGATCACAAATTGTCTCCCTTCTTTTTAATCTATTGCCTTCTACAATGTTATCCAAAGTTCTTTTTTTCTCTTGGATAAGTTTTTTTAATCTAGGTACAGATTGCAAGTATTCTCATGAATAAGTGAAAAATAAACCCCCTCATCGGTCATACCTCCTTCATTTCAAATAAATGGCAAATAAATTTTACATAGCATGTCAAGGTTTAAAATGTACGAAAATCATCTCCATCGACGGAAAATAAGGAAAATACACTACTGATTAGGAATTATGATCAATTTGCAATCGTCACATAATACAAAGAAGATTTGTATTTAGAAAGGTGATTTTCTAAGCTAAATTTACTTATAAACATGTGGAGTTCATAACTTTGCAAAACAAAATAGGTTAGCAAAGATTTGATATTGCTTTGCGCTATATAAACAATTGCTTGTCGCTATATAGAGGGGTATCTGTCAAAGGAATCTTTTTCCTACCCTATTTAGTGACAATCAATCGTCTCTAAAATATTTTTAGTGACTTTTATTTAATGACAAAAAAAATTGGTTAAAGGAATATTTCTCTTATCCTTTATAGCGACAATTAATCGTTCTCTAAATATTTTTAGTGACTTTTATTTAGTGACGCTAAAAAAAATATTGTTAAGAATTATCGCTGAAGTGTTAGAAGAAAAGTCACTTGAAACATTCAGCAACTCTTAATTGTCAAGATACAAGGGGTTGAAGAAATATTCTTACAATTCGAGTAGGCCGGACCTAAAGTTTGTTCCATCAAAAGTATAAATTCCGTGCATTGCAAGGTTTCTACACGAGTCTCCAGTGAAATTGGAGTTTCGGAAACTCACATACTTGCACGCAACTGTGTGTCGGAAACTCTAAGGAAACATGTGGGGAACTTCAAGATACGTCTCGAAAGAAAATGAAGAGTAATGCTTGGGAGATGCATTCCCACTACTTCACTTGCTGCCCTCACAGGCTTATTCATATCACTTTTCATTGATGTTGTCAGCTGCATGTTTCCTTGATCTTTGTTGAAAGCATCACCTCGGTGGCCATTCGGATGGTGGAAGCGTTCACGGCTATCTTGATTGAGACACGAAAATGCAGAGCCACCATGCAAGGCTTATATGCAGAACTTGTAAAGGGATGAATGGATTCACTTTTAGTGCATTGGACGTATTGGAAGCACTAGGGATATATTGGTTACGACAAGGCTAACAATTGAGTTAAAATGTCGTAGCAAACCGAGAGGTCGTAGCAAGCCGAGAGAACGTAACATTTTCTTTCATACTTGACATGCATCTTTTTATTCCGTTTGTCATTCAACCAATTAAATAATTTTCACCTTTTTCTCTCTTCCACGTCAGCATGTCCTATTTAAAAACATGATCTCTCTTTTTTTCTCTCTCTCTCTCTCTCTCAATTTTAAATTTATATCTCGTTTAAATCTTGAAACTTTCTTATATTTTAAACAAGTCTAATATGTTTTCACAATCTAACAAAATTAATCTCTCTCCTTTTTACTTTATTATAAGTCATATAAAACATATATGTATATATATGTCTGTATATACATATAATTATCTCTTATATTGTTTTTTCTCTTATGTCACAAGACTTTTGACACTGTTCTAGGTGAGTTTTATTAATAAAAACCTCTACGCATGGATTATTAATATTGTTACTAAAAATAGTAAAAAAAAATTCATAAAAATGTAAAAATAGTATTATTTGTTATTATTATTCGATATATAAGTATGAATTTTTAATTATCCGTTCTTGATCCCGTGTGCAATGCACGGGGTTAATACTAGTTATACAAGAAACTCCATATCAATGTAGATCAAAATCAAAGGCAAGCGATATGATGCGAGAATGTATGAATCACGAGATGTAATATGTTTCGGCTGAAAGGCTCTGTCCGTGGAGAAAGATAACATAAACATTCGCTACCAAACTAGGTAGATGACGTACCAGGAACTATTATCATGTATATTCTCTTGAGATATATAAATCTCATATCGGGTAAGTAACAAATACTACTTCAATATATGTTTCGTAGGCATCTCCCCTCGATGTTAATTGGTTTTGAGCTAGTTGCTTTCACATTATATCAATGCTAGTCGATCTAGACTCAGCTGACAATTCAAAAATCAATTCTTTACCGTCTCGACGTGCTAAGCCCACTAAAATTCATTAGGGTCACACATGAAGGGACACAATAAAAAAATCATTGGGTCACATGTGAGGAGACGTCTTGAGAGATATAAATCTCACATCGGATAAGTAACAAATAATACTTCAATATATAAACCTTGAGGGCCTCTCTTCTCAATTCTAATCGATTTTAAGTCGACTGCTTTAACATATTCATCGCTAAAAACATGTATATCGGCAGTATCTTAACTTTAACAACAAATAAAAGTTGAAGTAGGACGTAAATATAACAAAAAAGAGTGTGCAGATAGCCTCATTCTTTGTGAATGCGGTGATTGGGTCTTTTACTTGTGGACAACATAGTGAAATCACATAATTTGATACTCAACATCTAATAGAAATTAATATTGGAGTCTAGTTTTTGCAATTGTAACCCGAGTAAACAAATTGTTACGGACTTTTACCATTAATTTGTCGAATCGCTTCAATTCGCAGAGTGTCTTATTCTTGATTTGCTTAGTTTAACATGGTATGCATGCCAATGACATTCAATTTGCATCTTATAATCCAAAGTTACACGTTTCTCCCTAAAAACACGTGGACAGGGTCCTTGAGGAAAAATAAGTGTGCCCAAGAGGCAATATGGATATCCTAGTCCATTTGCACCACAGCCTCCACTTGGTTCCCCAGCAAAGTGAAGCAAGTCTCTCAAGTGCCCAAAACTATGTTTATTTGTTATACTAAAGTAAAGCATCTTTTAGGTCATGTTATATTCCAATTGTAGCTACGCCCATTGCTCGCAAAGGAATACAAGTTTAAGTGACCATTGCGCAACCAAAAACACTGCATGCACAAAGGAATTTGTTCAATTTAAACAATTCGGTTGATTTAAAGTGCTAACTTCATGCCCGACAAAGCAACGTTGACCATTAAATTTCTAGTGCGGGCAAGACATCTCAAAGGAACTTGGGGTAATTATAATTCCATTTGTCGTTCATTTTTTATGTAATAATCATTAAAAG
Source organism: Escallonia herrerae (assembly GCA_033070095.1). Classification (NCBI taxonomy): domain Eukaryota; kingdom Viridiplantae; phylum Streptophyta; class Magnoliopsida; order Escalloniales; family Escalloniaceae; genus Escallonia; species Escallonia herrerae. Next base: position 59,525 of record JAVXUP010001132.1, read on the forward strand.
TTTTATCAATTGTGACGTTGTGGCTGGGTTGATGACAAACACGCATGTCCATTTGTTTCTTCATGTGATTTTCAAAGTACGAATAGGATGTATCTTCAAAACCCAGTAAAACATGTACTAGCTCGTCTTAAAAACCATTTTCAAAATCACAAAAGTAGCAAAGCTTAGTTAAATACACGCAAAGAAATTAAAAAAAATTCCTTTATATGTTGTTTGAAGTCGCGTTTATAAGTGATGAACTGAGTTGGGTGACTTCTAATGACCAAAAAAACTCGTTGTATAGTGTTTGAAGTCGGTATTTTTTTTTTCCTTTCAATATGGTAATTATAAAAGCATAATCGAACAATAAAAACCCAAAATGAAAATTGAAGAACATGATCACAAAACGATGGGTAACTCAGCAAACACGTACACATGAAGTCTCCACCAACAAAACAAAGAAGATTGAAAATTTTAAAGCCGGTGCCGACACTCCACCGGCCCAAACCTAGCAAAGGTGCTGATGGTCCAATCATTTTCTGCGTAATGGCTCATTAGACTTCACAGTGAGCGACTAATAATTGCTTGTCAACTGAAGTAACTGGCGATTAACGAATAATTGACACGTTCAAGAGGATTAAGTTTGTGACCGGTGTTGCTTGAGATGCTGGGCAACTTGTTGGGTGAAATTGGTCCAGAGGAAGTGGAATGCTTTGAATTTCACAGTTAATGCAATTATTAAGCAAGAATGAAGTGCGACAAAACTGCAGCCTAAGTCAAGTGCAGAGAATAAAAAAAACTTACAATGTGTTCGCACCGTTTTTTCTTTTGAAAACGTCTAAACCTAAACAGTACGAAAATGTAAAATGCGTTTTCACCTTTTTTTTTTAGCCATCTTTCACCCATTGTCAAGAGAGAAGCAGTTAAAAAAATAGTCAAAATGATAAAAGTATGCAACCATATTTTTAACTGAATATAAAAGTGATGAAATAAATACAAAAAAATTAGAAGCAATAAACGAACAGGCCCAAGCTTCAGGAGTACTCAATCCACTTGCGTTAAGTTTTTCTTGGGGTGAACATCAAATCAAAGCATCACCCTCACCTCAACCCTCCAAGTAGCCAACCCTCCAAGCTTCCCTTGGCTACACATGCATCATCAGGGAATGAAGGTGGGATGGACATATTTTATTGGAGATACACCAAATTTTATCGGTGTATCTCACAAATATTCTAGCTTCTGTTATAATTCTAGCTTGTGAATAAGGAGAAGATATTAGATAAAAATTACTAGTTTTACTCTTCTGCATCGTGTCAGAGAGGTAGATCTTCATGTGGTCCTTCCATCTTGCTTTCGCCCTGTCCGCAACAGGCACTACAGACTAATCTTTGAGGGTGCTTGTCGTGAAGCCTATCGCTGCCACAAGTTCTATAAGGTGCGAATTAACCTATTAGGATAAAGTTTGACTTGACAATATAGTTAGGTGAATTGTATTAACATATTCATTTTTTGTAAAAATTACTTATTTATCATTTCATATTGTTCGATGTAAGGAAGTGTGGTTCCATTCTGAAAATCAATTGTAAAAGTATTTATTTTCAATAATTTTTGTTTTTCTTTGTTTGTTGTTGTCTTTGGGTCGGGAATGAGGACTAAGATCCTCTATATGCATTAGAGAGAGAGAGAGAGAGAGAGAGAGAGAAGAGGTTGATAAACGTATTTTAACAATAAAAGGTTATTAATATAAATTTTAGTACCAAGGATGAAACGGAAATTATTTTGACAGAGTTCTGAGGAGATTTCGGATTTCAAAAAAGAATAGAAGAAGAATGTCTAATCAAACAAAGAAAATCATTTTGACACGCGTATGGCTATGACTATACCCTAGAGAGCATAATCAATTAAGCATCTGCCTAATGTGGCAAATTATGCGTCATTGACTTCATAAAAACATCTTTTTGACTTGATCTTCATCTCTTTGAGAAATTTTGGTTCGTTGTAATTTGGAACTTAGGTGGTGGTGGTCGGTCGGTCATTATCATGCATTTGACCTGATTTAAAACCCTTGTTAATTTTTTTTTTATTTTCTTTATTTTTACTCCGTATAAGAGGAAGGATTCTGTTTCAAAAAAGATTGATTATTGTTTGCATGAGTAATGCAATGTTGCATTCACCAACTTTATATTCTAGTTTGGGCACTACCTAATTGCACGTACAACAAGATGTAATATTATTTAAATTTTATTTTTTTAATGAGATTGTGTGGTCTAAAAGGATTGATGTACGTAATTTTCCTTTCACTCTAATAAAAATACTATAGTGCTTTTAAATCCCCGAGCCATGTGTCAGAAGGGTCAACATTATCTTTTCTATACTTAATTTGAAACCAATGTAATCGCGTGTACTCAATTGCACATACTTAACTTTTAATTATAATTAATATAATGTTATAATGTAGATATATACACATCTCAATTAAATCTAAGATGATATGACTGAGTAATTCCCATCAGTCATTTCACTTTTGAAGGTTTACCTACAAAGACCTGAGAGATATTTCAACAAACGGCAGTTCATGGCAAATGGGGACAATAGTTGTAGGTTAGCAACTATGTAGCATTGTCTGATATCTTGAATTCAGTGCGTAGATTTTTCACTCACTCTTATGTAGCTTCGTCTGTCTATTTATTGCCAGAACTGTCTGAAACATTTATTGGTGTGAAAGAACGGTTCATTTGAAGTTTCCATTCGGACATCAAATGTGTCAATTTTCTTGTCACTCCACAACGTTTGGTTCATTTAAAGAACTTAATGTATAGGTGAAATACAGTTTTTTCTTTTGTGCAATCAGAGGCTCCCTCTCCCTTAAACTGCTCGTCGAACACCGCAACACCCCCCCCCCCACCCAAACCACACACATAAAAGAAAACAAAATCCTTTAACAGTTATTGTTGCCAAAGGAATGGGTTCGTACTTATGTGAAGGTGTTACAAATGATGCATTTTGAATCAGCTTCCAAGTAAGTAAAGTGAAAGACAGCAAGGATGGAGTAAGGGCTGAGAGTAAGGCTCCTCAGACAGGTCCAAGGGCTGGCAGTACCGCGCAGGCAAGGCGACGACGAACAGGCGCGGCGATCGACAGTCCAAGTCGAGGGTGCAGCGTCAAGGATTCGATGTCAGAAGTCCAAATGTGTTTCTCTCACTAGAATTCCAGAGAGAATGGCTTTTTTAGAGAGAGAAAGTGAAAATGCCAAATGAGAGAAAAAGATCTTGAATAAGCTCCAAAGTCCACTATTTACAGGAAAAAATGTGAATGTGTCATAAGTTGATATGTGTCGTCCCCTGGGAGCGACACATCGCCAGGGGGGTCCAAAGTACTGATTCTCCGTTGGACTGTCAGTCCCCAAGTTCGTGCTACCCTGCCCTTGCAACATCTCTCTGCCTGTCTGAGGAGACTGGTCATGCCGCTGTAGCATGGTCAAAGTAGCCCGTTGCCTCAACCACCAGTCCAAGCCCTTATTGAATCTCACGCGGTGTATCAAGAGACGTGCAGAGAACCAGATAGCGGTGAGGGTTGCCCCTGAAGCCAACTGCCAGGCGGACTAGGCGCGATGCCCTCCAAGGACCTGTTCCCATCCCGGAGTGACCCGGGGGTCATTGCCCTGGTGGTGTCGATGATCAACAGTAACATGAGTGGGCATGGTCGCCGCTCAGTGCTTAGAGTCCGTTGCGGGGAAGTCTTCATGTCGGAGCCCCCCTGCGAGTGTGATGTTGATGGCTTTAAAGTTATGCCGGCGATGACTTTAGTGTTGTGAGCCCATCCCGCCGCGAGGGCCGGAGCCCCCGGTGATTGTGTCGGCGATGGCTTTAAGCCCATCCCGCAGTTTGATTGAGCCGGCGATGGTTGTAAGGTTATGATCCCATCCCGCAGTTTGATTGAGCCGGTGGTGGCTTTAAGGTTGTGAGCCCATCCCGCAGTTTGATTGAGCTGGCGATGTCTTTAAGCCCATCCCACAGTTTGATTGAGCCGGCGATGGCTTTAAGCCCATCCCGCAGTTTGATTGAGCCGGTGATGGCTTTTAAGCCCATCCCGCAGTTTGATTGAGCCGGCGATGGCTTTAAGGTTGTGAGCCCATCCCGCAGTTTGATTGAGCTGGTGATGACTTTAAGCCCATCCCGCAGTGAGGGCTGGAGCCTCTCCGAAAGCATGTAATATGATTGTGGCGCTTGGGCGCGGTGCCTACATCACAAGGCATTGATTGTGGCGCAGGGGCGAGATGACGGCTGTGGTAGAGACAATACTTGGTGTCGGGGGCACGTATCATGACAATGGCGCATTGGCGCGGCGACAAACGTCACGAAGCAATACTTGGTGTTGGGGCACGTATCATGATGATGGCGCACGGGCACGGCGACGAATGTCGCAGAGCAATACTTGGTGTTGGGGTACATATCATGAGAATGGCACATGGGGGCGGCGACGAACGTAGCGGAGCAATATTTAGTGTTGGGGCATGTATCATGAGAATGGCGCAAGGGCACCGGCGACGAACGTCGCGGAGACAATACATGGTACCGGGGCACATGTCATGAGAATGGCTCACGGGCGCGGGGACGAACATTGCGAAGACAATATTTGGTGCCGGGGCACATGTCATGAGAATGGCGCATGGGCGCGACGACGAATGTCGCGAAGACAATACTTGTTGTCGTGGGCACATGTCATGGAAGTGGCACATGGGCGCGGCGACGAACGTCGCTGAGACATACTTGGTGCAGGGGCACATGTCATGAGAATGGCGCATGGGCGCAGCGACGAACGTCACGGAGACAATACTTTGTGCCGTGGGCACATGTCATGGAAGTGGCGCATGGGCGCGGCGACGAACATCGTGGAGACATACTTGGTGCCGGGGGCACGCATCATGAGAATGACGCAAGGGCCCAAGTGACGAACATCGCTGGGACAATACTTGGTGCCGAGGCATATCTTGACCATGGCGCACAGGCACTGCGATGAACGTCGCAGAGACAATACCTGGTGCCGTGGGCACATGTCATGGAAGTGGTGCATGGGCGTGGCGACGAATGTCGCGGAGCAATACTTGGTGCCGGGGGCACGCATCATGAGAATGGCGCAAAGGTCAGTGACGAACGTTGCGGAACAATACTTGGTGTCGGGGGCACGTATCATGAGAATGGCGCACGGGCTCGACGACAAACATTCAGGAGCAATACTTGGTGCCGGGGCACGTATTATGACGATGGCGCACGGGCGCGGTGACAAACGTCGCCAAGAATATATAGATGATTGTATGCAGCTGTCGTGACGACTGCGCATGGTCAGTGACGAGTGTCATGTGACCATTGGTGTTCAGCGAGCATTGTAGAGAGCGTTGAGCGGGCGCCGGCGACGGGGTTGTAGAGAAGGCGCGCGGGCGACGGGAGTTGAGGAGTTGGAGCTCGGGCGATGGGAGTCGCAGAGCTGTAGCGCGGACGCGGGCGACGAGAGTCGCGGAGATGGCGTGAGGGTGACGAGAGTCGCGGAGTTGGAGCGCGGGCGACGGGCGACGGGAGTCGCGGAGCTATCGCGCGGACGCGGGCGACGAAGATCGCAGAGATGGCTCGTGGGCGACGAGAGTCGGGGAGATGGATCGCGGCGGCAAACGACTGCGAGCGACGGTTGTCGCGGAGACGGAGCGTGATGACTAGTGAACGGTCGTCAGTCGTCAAGGTAGGTGGCCGACCCCCCAAGGTGGCCAACCCCCTTAAGGGGAAGGCACACCAAGGTTGCTTCTCAAAGGGAAAATGCATGTGTCTTGATTATGTGACGCTTTGAGCTGCCTGTGACCGTTGAAAAGTTGACCGTTGAATGTGCTAACATGTCATGAGAATTGGGATCCCCAGTGAGCCTATAGGTGTAGCCAAGATAGGGTGGGAACAGTTATTTACCCCAACATAACATTTATTCCTTTGAAACTACATGTTCCCTTGGCGAAAATGTGCATGATTATGCTCAAATTAGGCCGGATTGCATTCAGTTCATCATGCCTACGCACCTGATTTTGAATGGCACAAGGGAGACGATCATTGAGTGGACAATCTAAGAAAAGAGATGAAATGACTTCCCACTGAAGAATAAGATAAAGGATGCATTGTGTTTCTAGCTTTTACTGCATGAGAATGAAAGCCATCATGAAGAAAGAGTCCGAATTAGGATCCAAAAATCAGCTGGACACCACTACTATGAGCAAGTGCAAGCTAGCTTTGGGGGGGGGGGGGGGGGGTGTTGTAGCCTTGGGGAATCCTCAAGATTGATTGAACCTCACTTGCTTATATTCAGCAATGGTGCCTACTTTAAAGAACATATAGCAATGATAGCATCTTGATTATGCTCGTGAAAGAGAGATTGCCAGTGAGGAGAGGATACATGTAGTACAATTTTTGACATCGGATTCCATTTCTAGTGAAGGCAAAGGTACTTCGCAATAAGTGCAGATTTGATTCCAGAAGTACTTTGATTCCGAGATTACCAAGTGGGCATTGCCCTTCCAAAATCTAACCCAGTTTCTTTAAGTTGCAGCATTGTTCTACGCCTCTTAACTTCAAAGTAGGGCTAGATACGAGTTTTGACAACATTAGAAGCATCATTATGATTAAAACGCTTTGTTGCAGCGTTCTTTAATTCCTGTGATGTTACTGCTCCATATATCCTCGTTCAGGAAACCCACACCCGCTCTGCTCCCACCCACGCTCTGCGCCACTAAGTAAACCAACGATGACAGCTATGTGTCCCGCACTGTTTATTTTGGAGGCCAATTTGCACAAAAGTCCGATGACTTCCACAATGGATCAAGAATATCTGTTGCAATATAGCTCTAATAGGGTGTCTTCTACCAAAAGCGTCGCTGGATATATTCTATTAGTAAACAATTATTAGTAAGGTGAAAAGGCCAACAATACAGTTTGAATGATATTAAAAATCGGTCTAAGTTATTACAAAAAAGATGTTGCAAAGCAAATGAACGTGATCCGTCCATACTTTCTAACGATGCACCTATGTGGCATATCATTAGAGATGCCAAGTCGTCTCTAGGGATGGCAATGGGGCGGGTCGGATGCGAATCTTATGAAATCCGAACCCGCCCCGCTAGTTCAGAAACCCCACCCCGCCCCGCCCCGCCCCGCCCCGCCCCGGCACCGGGTCAAACGAATTGCATACCATCCCCGATCCTAAGGTAATTTAGGATACCCGACCCCGCCCCGATCCGCCCCGTTCTTTCCTTACTCGCGGCCACATCCACAGCCTGAGCAAGGCACAATTACACTGAGTACCGCCGGCACCCCTACCCATGGCACAGCCGTCACACACTCACCATTATCACCCATCGCCAACAAAAGGAAAGAGAGAATTCAACAAAAAAAAGTAAAAAATGGAAAGAACTAAAAAGAAAAAGCCCATCCAGTGCCTCGTTGTTGCCGATTTACTAGTCTGATCACATCGCCTCGCAGGAGATGCTGCAGATCCAGTGCCCCTTGTAGCTCTCACGGACGCAACGTAGCCGCAACAATCGCACTTGTCAAACTCTACCGCCACTACTCTGCTGTTGCGCCGTCGCTGTTCGGCATAGCCGCGGCAGGAGCTTTGACGGCGGACTGGAGATGGGTGACTAGCGGAGATAAGCATCATACCATGCGGGGCAGAGAGAAGGTGTCGTGAGGTGGTTGATTCATGGAGGCCGTGACCTTCGGCTTATGAGCGTTGAGAGAACAGAGAATTGAGAGAAGAAAGCAAAGAGAAGATGGGGCGGCAGAGAAGAGAGGCGGAGAAAGAGAAAGGATTTTTGTCCACATTTATACTGTGAGATGGACGGCTGAGATTGCCTAGATCTAGGGTTAGGATAAAAAATAAATATAACACATACACCGGGGCGGGGCGGGGCTGTGAGAGCGAAAACCAAATCCGACCCGTATCCGCTGCGGGTTTAAATTTTAAATACCATACCCGCCCCGTAACCCGGTCAAAGTCAAGAAAACCCGCTCCTATAGGATCGGGGCGGGGCGGATATCCACCGGTTGCGGATCAAATTGACGTCCCTAGTCGTCTCTTTCTAAAAACTTATGGCCCATCTCATACTGAGTCGTAGCCTCTTGAGCCACATGGAATGAAGACAAAACTAAGGACTCGGGTACGGTGGGGATAAGTATCTGATACTGCAACTCGATCTGCTGTAACGAAACACGTTGAGTTTAGCAGCAATCTTTTGTCCCGAAACCCACGGCTTTAACCAGAATGATTCCTGTTGCAACTTCAACAAATCTAAAGGTATTTGACGTAATTATTGCTTTCCATCTCTTCATAAAGCTGGAACCGAGTCAAAGCCAACTTTCTTCTAGCTAGTGGAGATCCTTTTGAATAATCTACTTGTTGGTCTGGGCTACAAGTGTCATTCCCGACTAGATTTTAGCCGCCTTCTGCAAGCCCATTCTTTATACCTCTGCCAGTACACAATTTATTCAAATCTCAAAGAGCACCCTTTATTGGTTTTCTCTGAACTTTCACTGAAAAATTGTAATATATGACTAATCCTGCAAAATAGTAGAAGCTGAGACACCACCAATCTCTTATAAGCCGGGTGTCGACCAAATTATATTCATAATAATAACTTCAAAACAAGAACTTCAACTGCCAGTTACTGGTTGCTCCATTCGAGAGACAATGTCTCCAAGTTTCTACGCTAATTTTATCAAACCCTGATGCCAAACGCAGGAATAAACCCGACATCAATATAAAAAATTATGCTTCTAGAAAATATACTGAGAACGTCTCGTTTCTTATCGATGACTTGGTGCGTCAAGTGGGGAGAGGCAACATTTAACCCGTGTTCCTCATCCCAGCAGCAATCCCATTTATCGTAATAAGCAGTGCATCTCGAAGTTTAGTGTTATCAACGTCACGTCTCAACCTCTTCAATATCTCCACCTGTAGCATGTTCAATGGATTGAGAAAAGGAAGCCTGCTCTCAATTAGCCTCCGCAAGCTTCGGTTGTTATCTGACAGTTTCTCATGGCCAGTGACCACCAATACAAAATCCTCTGTTGTCAAAAGCTCCTTCATTAATTCAGCACCAAGCCCTCGCCTACTCTCAGACACAAGAACATCATTATAGTGCTTAGCTATAGGAATGTCTGCTTTTCCCAGAACCATCTCTATGAGATCCAAGGTAGATTGGAAGAAGGGCCAGTCTTCGTACATTGCTCGCAAGTCCTCAGTATGTCCCTTCTCGCAAACACCCTTCAAGCCTGCTCCAACTCCAAGCCAAGCGGGAAGTACAAACCTGGTTTGTGTCCAAGCAAATATCCATGGGATCGCACGAAGATGTCCAATACCCACTGAACTCTTTCTTCTTGTGGGGCGGCTTCCTATATTAAGGAAGCCAAGCTCAGCCTGTGGTGTCGCTTCCTGGAAGTAAGTTATGAACTCTGGATTTTCGTAGACTGTGCTCCTATAAGTGTGGCAACTGATTTTCGAGATCTCCTCCATAACATTACGCCATTTTTCTTCTCTGGGTGGCTGTGGAGGGCGTAATGTTGCAAGTAACACGGCAGTTGTGTAGATTTCTAGTTGCCGAATGGCTGTCTGTGGTAGCCCAAACTTGGCCTGTACCATTTCTCCCTGTTCAGTTGAGCGCAGTGTACCCTGCCAATTCAAGCAAAATGTCAATCCTTGGAATTATGGATGATAGTGAAACAAATCCTAAACAAACAATATGTCGCTGTTAAGTTTTAAATGGACTGCCAAAAACATAACCATTTAAGTGGAACTTGTTAATTCTATGGACCTTTTGAAGAATGAAACATAAGCTTACATGTTTAAATCAACAGGTCTAACAACGCCCTACCTACAGCCTGGGCAGTTCCAGTTTGGGCAGTGTGAAGTTATATTCTTCTAGGTGCAATGAAAGAGTAAATTCAACTAAACTTTCCATACACAGCCTGTGATTGAGAAGCATGAGCAATTTTTAACACTTCAAGTGCAAAGCCTAATTGAAGCTCAGTAGCTCACCATCACAGAACCAGGCGGTTGGGATTGAATTGCAAGATAGGTGGGACCACCCCCACGACCAATGCTCCCTCCGCGACCATGGAACAGAGTAACTTTAATTCCATACTCGTTGCATGCAGCAACAACATCCTCTTGAGCTTTGTAAAGTTCCCATGCGGCAGTAAAGCGCCCAGCATCTTTCCCCGAATCAGAATATCCAACCATCACCTGCCCAGAACTACTGCATAAGCTTAAATGCTTCATAGAGACTTGTAAAAACATATCAATCCCGATTACTGTCATAAGTACCTCTTGATGCCCACTATGGTACTTTATGATGTGCTCCCGGTACCAATCAATTGATAATAATTTTCTTATCACTGAGCCAGCTCCTCGCAAGTCCTTCACAGTTTCAAAAAGAGGAACAACCCGTAGCCTATTCCAAAGTACCAGAAATGCTGGTGAGAATGCTAGAGTTGCATGAAACACAAACCAAAAAAGAAATTAACTCAAGTTGTTACACAATGCAGGCAGCAGAATATCTAGTTCTATTTAAACTAGCTATTATTTAACTCCATGACCAAGTAAACCACAAATTATCATCAGAGATGGCATTAGACCCACTAAATAGAAAACTACACTGCCTAGATTTTGGTTTGTTTCTTGCTAAATTTGTACATTACCTATAAGCACCCAGCATTATCACAACGAACGAGAGGAATAATCACACCTAATAAGTCATTTTGAACAAACAAAGTTTTATGTACTTATTCAACGCATTTTAAGAACTAAAGTCAAGAGACCTTATGCCAGCGTGCAGTATCATGCATCAATAGGTACAAATAAAAGTTGAAAAGATATCATTTAATCCAAAAATGTGAAGTCAACATCCCAACGCTATTTGGTGACTTGATTTTGTTACCATGCGCAATCCTAATGCCACCACAAACGCAACAGTAAACATCCCAAGGACATACAATTGTTGGTTAGAGTATATTAGAGCTTTCTAAACAATGCCAAGAAATTAAGGAGGTGTGATCTCACGTTCCACAAGGACATGGTCTGCCCAGCTCCCCAGCAACAGCAAGGCGAGCATCTTTCTGTAAAAGCTCCACAGCTAAGACATCACTTGCCTGTGAGTTAACGAGTAAGCAAACATCATTATCGATCTCGTAACAATGATTCAAAATTGTAATACAAATTGCAGGTCAATACGACAAAGTAAGATGTAAGGGATCTTACATTTGAGGCCATAGAAATCACATATGCTCCTAGTGAATCACTTCCCAACTCGGCAGCTACACGGAAGGTGTCCAGGACTTCTTTGACATCAGGAGCAACCTAAAATGGTCCATTGAGAAGATTAGGGAAGTAGGACATGCTTAATGAGAAACAATACCATCATCAAGGATATTACAAACAATGGCAATTCATCTTTGTGACACCATCATCCCAAGGAATCGAGAATCTACCATAATTCAATTCCAGTACCAAAACCAATCTTTGTAAAAGATGACAAACTATATTCTCAAACTCACACAAGAACAGTTCAATTCCTGGAGAAGGTGAGGAGGCAGAATCTGATTTTATCATGCTAACATGGTTATTAATATAACGGGTAGATAAGTTGCACCAAAGTCAGACAACCACAATGCCAAGAATGTAATTGAAGTCTTCTATATTTCGTGCTTAGTTTATCGGTTACTTCACTAGCATCTCAATGTTGAACATTTTGACACAGATTAATTTCAGGTTCCTCCTCTGCCAAAATTTAATCATAACATGTCTCTTGCGATCAGCTTCACTCTAAAGGTCTTAAGTATTAACAAATTGACACTACCTAGTTTGGGCATGCTCAGTTCTTGGTGCTTAACCTTTTTTGTTGCGCTTTACTACATGAGTCAAAGATAGGGCAGGTTTCACCGAACTTTGCTACTCCTCACCAAAGAGGTGAATGATTAAGAATTTAGTTATCTTGAGGACTTCCATGTACGATACTTTGCGCACATGACTCATCTCCTAAGAAGCACGGACTCGGGTGCGGGTGCGGGTGCGGATACGCGGATACGGCGTTTTTAAAAATTTTAGGATACGGGTGCGGCGGGGATACGGCATATTTTATAAATATTTTTTTAATTATATATGCTTAGTATTTAATTTTTAAATAATTTAAATCTTAATAATCATAATATATGTGTTTGATATATGTGAAAAGATATTAATATTCTAACCAAAGTAGTGAGTTTTTAAGTTTAATGGGTTCTTTTGTAAATTTTAAAGCTTTTGACCAAATTAGTTAAGTTTAATGGGTTGTTCTATAAATATTAAAATTTTAAAACTGAACATAATAAAGATTTTATGTGGTATCACTTCTATTTTTATGAAATAGTGGGGTTGGTTTATATAATAACTTAACATTGGGGTCCTTACATAATATAACAAAATTAATGTCCTTAAATAATATGTAAATAATATAACATAACAACAAGAAAAGTCAGCAGAAGAAGAAGAGAAGAAGCACATCAAAGCAGTGGCGACTCAAGCAGGCACAAGGCGCTTGCCGCTGCCGCAGTGGGTCGCCGGGACTCGGCGCACGGGGACGCCGCAGTGGGTCGCCGGTAAGTCCCCTCCTCCTCCTCCTTCTTCTTCTTCTCTCCAGTGTCTCCTCTCAGATTTCCGGTAGCTGCCGGAGTTCCCCATGGTCGCCGGTGGTGACAGATCTGAGCCGATACGCACCCGATCCGCACCCGGGATTTAAGAAATTAAAAAAAAAAAAAAATGGTGGACACGCACCTGACACGCACCGGTGCCGCACCTGAGGCGCACCCGCACCCGACGCGTATCCGGTGCCGGTGCTTCACCCTAAGTGCCGCACTTGTGCTTCATAGCTCATCTCACTTTTATGTACCAAATTCTACTATCACAATGACAAACCTAATTTGTGTGTCAACAAGAACATTATTTCTTGTGTGAGGGGCAAAAAAGAAAGTACGTTTGTCATTATCTCGGTGTATTTATTACGTTATTCCAACATCAGAAGTAATTTAGCAGTTTGCCCTTTCATGGCGTATAAGCCTAGTGGATCAAGGAGTTATTAAGACAAGAAAGATTCTAAGTTTAGAGAGAAGGCCTCGTAAATTTGTTTGCATGTTAATTATCATCATAGAATGAAATAGCTCCTGATTGAAATAACGAACCCGACTACTAATGCTATCACTGCTACTCTTGAATCCTGCTGAGAACATGGAAACAACACCTCTGGAGCAGCCTCAAGTGGTCTACAAGGCCCAGTTTTCATGTAGCCTACAGTAACCCAATTTTCGTAATCTAGATTTTAGGTAAAGGCATCCAGATCAGAAATGCCCTACACCCTATGAAGCACAGGTGCGGCACTTAGGGTGAAGCACCGGCACCGGATACGCGTCGGGTGCGGGTGCGCCTCGGGTGCGGCACCGGTGCGTGTCAGGTGCGTGTCCACCATTTTTTTTTATTTTTTTAATTTCTTAAATCCCGGGTGCGGATCGGGTGCGTATCGGCTCAGATCTGTCACCACCGGCGACCATGGGGAACTCCGGCAGCTACCGGAAATCTGAGAGGAGACACTGGAGAGAAGAAGAAGAAGAAGGAGTTGGAGGAGGGGACTTACCGGCGACCCACTGCGGCGTCCCCGTGCGCCGAGTCCCGGCGACCCACTGCGGCAGCGGCGAGCGCCTTGCGCCTGCTTGAGTCGCCACTGCTTCGATGTGCTTCTTCTCTTCTTCTTCTGCTGACTTTTCTTGTTGTTATGTTATATTATTTACATATTATTTAAGGACATTAATTTTGTTATATTATGTAAGGACCCCAATGTTAAGTTATTATATAAACCAACCCCACTATTTCATAAAAATAGAAGTGATACCACATAAAATCTTTATTATGTTCAGTTTTAAAATTTTAATATTTATAGAACAACCCATTAAACTTAACTAATTTGGTCAAAAGCTTTAAAATTTACAAAAGAACCCATTAAACTTAAAAACTCACTACTTTGGTTAGAATATTAATATCTTTTCACATATATCAAACACATATATTATGATTATTAAGATTTAAATTATTTAAAAATTAAATACTAAGCATATATGATTAAAAAAATATTTATAAAATATGCCGTATCCCCGCCGCCGCACCCGTATCCTAAAATTTTTAAAAACGCCGTATCCGCGTATCCGCACCCGTGTCGTATCCGCACCCGCACCCGAGTCCGTGCTTCTTAGCCTACACCTCATAGCATGAGCCTAGCTATATTAGCCGACATGCCACCTTATGAGGTGGTTTGAGTAAGCCTCGAGGCCATAATTTGAGCCTTTCACATCCATGGTCATGTCTAAAACGGATATAAGATGATGAAGTAATATATGTAACATGGACTCTTCAAAATGCGTAAAGTACCCCTACTGGACAATCGACACTTGGACATGGGTATTGGAATGTATCCGACACATCCCATAGGATATGCCACTAAGAACAGTATATTATAGTGTTTTTTTTAGCTCGTTAGTACTTTGAGATGATCTCGGTTTAAATTAAAACGATGTGTAACTTAAAACACCATGAGGACTAAGGAATAAGTAAAATACAAGAATAGATAGGACTATAATGCCCTGTCCACGTGTCTTGGGTTTTGAGAAATAGACAAATCCGACACTTGGACACGTATCCGACTCGGACGCTCGTACCGAGTCCATGTAACATTATATATTACTAAATAACAGGATATGTAAGCAGCCATGTCACTTCAACTATTTCATTACCTTTTTCACTTATACTTATTGTCTAAGTTCCACTGCTATCTTTAACAATCCATGGTTTTTTACAATATGACCTTACCTTTATAGTTGGAGGAACTAGAGGCCTCTTCCCTTTCAGCTCTCTTGTTAGGAATTCAAGTTTTTTTTCTTCATCCCACTCGCTGTATGTACCCATATCCAGATAGTTCGTAATTGCATCAATTGTCTCCGCATGTCTACCAGATTCCTGGTGCATTGCGTGACCAGTCAATACAATTGACCTGATAAAGTTAAAATATATACACAAACACACAACAAACCTGACGCAAGTCAAGCTTCATTAAAACCATCCCAAAGATAGCAACTCTTCTGATTAGGTCAGCGAGCCGACCATCGGCTAGAACCCCTGATCCACATGAGTGCTGCAACCATTACAACATCGCATCAACCTATTGAACTTGCTCTGTCTTCTCTTTGCTTTTAAGAAAGGTGCAAGAGAAAGGGGTACCAAATGATATATAATTACCAGGGACTCATGGCATAGAAGTAGGGGGTCCAAAAGTTGAGCCGATGTCTCATAATAATCACAAGGATCCTGTTCACAAGGAAGATCCTCAAGAAGTAGTTCCAGCCGCCTCCGTGTCTTCATAAGCTTAACTCACAGGAAAAGCACACAAAATTAGCATTTTACTGTAGAAAAGGTTCATAGAAATAATACAAAAGGGTGTCAGCAGTTTGAAGGCACTAGTTTCCAAAAATCTGAACCATTGTTATTTTGAATCAAATCTTTGTCTAGAGAAAGGTAGACAGTTTAGATCATCTATCCTCTATGAAGTCTTCAACTAGAAGACTGAATAAGGGAAGCCTACTAGAGATTGAAAGTTGGAGAATCTTAACTGCTGTGCCTGTTATGATATCCCTAAAGGTTAAAAATTGTAAAAAGTCAAAAGTTGGAGTGATGAATGGTTTGTTACAATTTTATGAAATCAAGTCAAAAGTTTGTCATGGAAAGTCAATGGCCTTTAGCTTCTAACACAATAACATATTGAACCCTCTGATCACAAATAGAAAATCAAGCCAAGCTAATGAAATGGTAATGCAAAATACCAATTTAGCAAGTAGCAGTCATCTATTCATGCGAAGAAAACTTTTCTGTGGTTTATTATCATAGTCGAAACGTCTGGAGTCATTAGAGTCATTCCAACTTCATGGCCAAACTTATCCGCGGTTTATCCACATTAGATAATCAGTATCCAAAATCCACATCCGGAACATGAATACAATTTTTTCTGCTAACAATATGAACTCAAAAGAGTGATTCATTTAGCAAGAAACTTTTATCAAGCAATCAATTTTGCAAAAAATAATTAGTCATTTTGCATGTGCTTGATAAGGTTGACATTCCATAAAGAACTTCAGAGCAAAAACTCTCGCAGACTTTAAAGACCACCTCCGGTAATATAAATAATCCTACTGCATGAGTCATCACATTGATTGCATAATTTTCTACGTTCCATCATCTTAAGCCAGCAGCATGACAAAGATCCAACATGGAGCCCGTGATTGCGTAATTATTTCTTGCATAATTTATTATCCTGCAATTTGAATTGAGAAGGTACATAGAAAGAGTACCTTTTCTTTCACATCCCCAAGAACAACCCTATAGGATGGAATTCCAGGTCGCTGAGTCAGGCTTGGTTCCAGAAGCTTCTGAAAGCTGGTCCTTCCAACATAAGATTCAGCAAAGGCTTTCCTCTGATTAAGGAGTTGACTTGAGGTGAAAGAAGCAGAACGCGGTGTTGAAGGTGGCTGAACGTTGCTGGAGTTAGCACCATTCCCATTTCCACATGATTTATGAATGTTTCTATTTGAATCAGGAGATAAAGAATTCAATTTTGAAGAAGACTGACCATCCTGTATACATTGAATCTGAGCTCAGAAACATAGATCAACCACATACTGAAAGAAAACTAAGAACCATGACTTTAGTACAGTGAAATTTTGCAAATAAATGTCATCTGTCATTGAAATCAATTTACCTCGCGGTTAAATTGCAAGAGATCTCGCCCAGGGAGATCTAGTCGAGGATAATGAGATTCCACCTCTGTACATTCTAAAGAAAGCCAATATTGTTAACAATCAATGAATTAAGTCTCCCATGTTTCCATAATGCAGATCAAGTAACCTTTAAGCAAAACGTGAAAAGCAAAAAATACATGATCAAGATGAAAGCATAATACGTGTGGGCACTGTTAAAAACATGCCATTATGTATTGGGAGTGACTGATAAGTCCTTCGCAGCAATTGGGACATGTTAAAGAGTGTATATTGTCTAAGGAACTCCCAATCCAAAACAAAAGAAGGGCTCCATTGCTGTTAGGCAATAATCTCTCACGGCCACAATCAGATCCAAATAATTTAGTGTGCTAAAATTCCATATATAACTGGCACATTGAAGAACAAGATTCACAATGTATTTCAAACTATCAACACTCATAAGCAGTTGAAGTTCTAAAGTTTTTAGCCAAGTGTCGGTCAAAAGCTATCAGAAAAGAGCTGCTTGATTGCAGGACAACAAAATAAAATTTCTTCCCTATCCAGTCACTTTAAAAAGAAACTAACCCTCATTAATCTAATAGTGACAGCTAGACAGGCTGATGAACGTTTAACAAATATTATGCAAGATAGAAATGGTTGCAGATGAAAAAATAGTTGGAAGACAATAATGTCAGAAAGGTAAGGTGGTCAGGTGTTTGCGAATATTCACTGACCAGAATCTGACACAGATTGAATAGGAACTGAAAAAGAAATTAGAAATGTGTAGTGAGAAGAGAATATAGTCATACAGCCCAAAGAGCCAAGAAAAGAACTAACCTGTGCAAGAGGGTATATCAGCTCCATCTGGAAGTTGTGTAGGAAGGGCCGAGGCAGAATGGCCATGATGCTTTGAATGGCTCCAGTTTTGTTGGTTCCAGCTCTCGTGGCGATCCTCTGAAGAAGTTTCTACACATATAGTATTAGACACCAATTAATTACTAGTAGCTCAAGTTTTAGAAATAGTGGATACAGTTTACAAAAAGATCCATATTGGTCCTGATTCTATGAATCCTAAGTAAACGTATCCTAAAACAGAAGACTTTATACGTACAACATGTTCTAACCGGGATACTTAGTTTCTTACATTAATGCTTTAGCAGTGGCCTAATAATAAGCACTGGACAAGGTCTGGTCACATGGATACCAAAGCATCAAAAGGATACTAACGCAATTAGGAACACTATTCTGTTTCCTTTAAGTAAATATAAGCTTTAGCATGAGAGCAAGGTGTAGTACCAAAAAATGACAAGAATTTTGTGCTGGAAGAAACTCAAATTAGGTAATTTTGAAAAACTTACAAAAGCACTTTCTTGATTTGACTTTGGTTTAAACAACTAACAGAAGCAAAGCTATAAAAACCCCAAATTCATAAAGTTCCTTACAAAATTTTAATTAGAGAAGGGATGGTAACTATTGAACCATTTAGCACACTTGCAAAAATGGTTCTACGATGCAATATCAGTTTCCAGTTGGCATTCTAAGCTCATAAGAAGCTTCTTTTCTTTATTCAATCTCAAGCAATATGTTAGGCTAGAAAAGATAGCAGATCAAGTTTATTTCCACAAACACGTGCCTCACATATTAGGCCACCAACTGACCGCATTCTCATTATGAAACTTTCTCAAGGATCCCCAAAAAAAACCATTAGCCAATTAAGAAACATTAAAGGACGACTAAAAAACAGAAGCATAAAGTATTTGAAGAAAAAGTGAAGAGAACATCGAAACATAGACTTGTCATACCTTTCTCCAAAATTTCATGTGCCAGTTGTGACAATTTATCACTGCACTGGTTCATGGAAAGTTCAAATCTGAGGTTGTCAACTTCCCGTATGTAGAGATCAATAGCCATCCACCTGGATAACAGAGAGACATCTTTTGTCACCTGAAACAATTAAAATCATCCATTAGATGTCAAACATAAACAAAAGAGAACGAGAAAATAAAAAGATGTCAAGCCAAAGGTTAATCATGTATTGTAGACAAAACATTATGTGAAACTGAAAGTTTAAGCTAATAGAGAGCAACGTAACAGCAATTCTCAACACTTGGCCAATTCATGTTAACACACCCTTATAAATGTTTGGCAACCTAGGAATGACTTCTTTAGCAAGTAAACTAGCTCATATTGTCATATTTTATTTCTTAGAACAAGTACCTGATGGTTTGGGTAATTTGTGTCTAGTAGATTTTGAACCAATTGGCCACTACAAAATTTTAAACTTTGGAAAATGCAATATCACAGAATTCTCCTTTCAAGAGATACAGAAAGTTGATCTATAATGCAGGCAAAGCGAGGAAGGAGCACTGTAACACTTTCAATGACGCAGGGACTTCGATAAAGGGTAAAGAACGCCATAAGATGATTTAAAACAAAGATTCTGAAGAGGACAGCACTCAAACGACCATAAAACAAAAAGTGTCTTGCCAGAATTATTCTTCTGTAGCGGGGAGGTGAAAAGCTTTCGTGTCACCCATACTAGTTTCCTTTTCTAATTTTTTGACTGAAAACTTAAAATTTTCACAATGTTGCAGCCTATCTGAGAAATTCTATAAAGAAGACACAAAGTCACATAATAATCTCTACTTCAGTTTGTTATGAGAATGATGGCCCATGTACACACAATTATAGACACGGAATAAAAAACTACGCCGTCACGTGAGACATGCTTGAAGAAAAACTTTTTGAGATGTGATTTGGCATGCACCATCCTAGGAAGCACGGTCACCTCTTCGGGGACGAGGCATTGTATCCAGCACCTACCGACACCCGGACACGTCCAGACGGGTCAGACACCTCTTAGCAGTGTCCGGTTTTTATCTACTTTAGTTATCGGATACAGTGTCAGACACCTTAAGCAGAAGTGCTTGACACCTTATGCAGAAGTGTCCAACACTACAGGGCAATATTGCACATTTTTACCTTATATACAGGATCGTGATGGAATGTTACGGAAAGCTGAGTTTGCACTATAAATCTGAAGACTACGGCAAACCCCAATGGTAGATTGTATTCCCATTAATATACGCCTAACTGAGAGGGAGATGGGGCTCTTCGACGAAGGCAGCCTAACGTCGAAGACAAATCTCTCAATTGATAAACGTGTGCATGGAAGAGGTTAATGATGGAGGTCTAGAGGACAACAAACTTGATGAGGCAATTGATGTTGATTTCATCTTGGTGGATGGAAGAGATGAAAGTCGTTATCTTTTCGTTTTGGCATGTTTTTATGGGATCTTGCACTACATCGTATCTATAGTAACTTGATTTCAAGTATGACTTTAATTAATGGTTAATTAGTTGGTGTTTTACTTTGTCATGAGGGTGAAATGTCCTAGAAACCTATATAAACATAACCGTACACAATATATACATATTGATATTTAGCGGTGTCAAAAATTTGTTATTCTGGAAATTGCGGTGTCTGGTTTCCAGGTCAACATCGGCATTGGACACAGTGTCCGTGTCCGTGCTACTTAGTCACCATTCAGTGTTCCTCTTAACTAAAATAAACTACTCTCAATGATAAACTCTTGCATCATGATACAGATCATTAAGGAACTTTTCCGGTCGAGATTGTGGACTTTAACAGTTTAAAACTGCTCCTAGATATCGGAAACAGTTCTAGGCACATGAATCTATGTTTTAAAATATCACCTTTGCGGTAACATTCGGATTTCCATCTCTATCACCTCCCATCCAAGATCCAAATTTGATTGGTGTGCATGTCAATGGAAGTGACTGTCCAGTATGCTGAGAGAGAAGGGACACAAAATTACTCAAAGAAGATCATAGGAGGGGTAAAGCCACCACATATAATGGATGCCAAATATAGAAAAACAAGAGAGATGGAGGGGGGCGAGAGGGAGGGAGGGAGAGGGAGAGGGAGAGAGAGAGAGAGAGAGAGAGAGAGAGAGAGAGAGAGAGAGAGAGACAACCTTCTTTAAAGCATTGCTGACACGACGCAAGTAATGGGGTACAGCTTTCCAGAGAGACTGCTCAACGATGTGTAAACCTGAAAATTCATTTTACTCGAATTTTCTTAAGGAAAGAAAATGAAATCTTTAACAAAATGAAAATCCAAAAGAATTAAGTACCAGCCCTGGCTTCATCTACTGGGGTAGGCTTGTGGCGTCTAAGCTCATCCGTCTGCCATATTGAGGTGATCTCTCTCACCTATAAAGATACAGAGCACTATGTATCACGTGATACCTTAACATAGTTTTTTACAACATCAATATTGGGAGATGAGTACCAGATCTTCTATAAGCATGTCTCGGTCTTCAGGCCCAAGATCAGCTCGATCATTATATTCTAAAAGATGCTGCAATATTAAAAGAAGAAAGAAAAAGGAAAAACAAACAATTCCACGATTAATGTAACCAGAAACTAGATATTAAATTTAGAGTTACATTAACAATGAAACAAAACAACTTACAGCAATTCTTATGTGTTTGTACTGCAAAGTACGCCTGTTTATTTGTGTCGGATGTGCGGTGAGGACAATCTCGACCTCCTAAAACAAGAAGAAACCAACATTTAGGCCACAAATGAGAAATACATATATAAATAAGACAGAAGGTAAGAATGGTATAAAATCAACCTGCTTGCAAACAGTATTGTAAAGCTCCTCTGGCGAAACTCCACCCTGAACCAGCTGATTGAAAGTATCATCACAAGATTTTGATAAGTGTGCTACATTTCGTGCCTTACGTACCCTGCATCAGGAAAAGCTTAGTCTGCAAAACTGTTCCTTGATTCCTTCTTATTGTAAAAAAATATCCGCATCTGTATTATTCCCCAGTCTGCTGGGCCCCACTTACTGTTTCTCACAGAGCAATATACGTCAACACAATTATTCAGAACATAGAAATAAATTCCCGTTTGGTAATCATTTGGCATCAAAGCAAGTTGGAGTTAACAACTCCAGCGAGGGTGAGCAGTAAGGCTGTTTCATTGTGACCTGGAGTTCACAGGTTCGATACTCGGAAACAGCCTGTACATGAAAGTGAGGGAAAGGCTGCGTCATCAACACTCAGATTGGGGAAGCCCTGTGCACTGGGCCGCCCCCTTTAACTCCAGTGAATGAAAAAAATTCCATGAAACTGACAAATCACGAAAACCAGTAGGGATTGTATCCCCCACATAGTCAACCATGATTATTTGGAATAAGACAAAACTTCAACTGAAGATTTCTAGAAAATTGCAGATACATAGCAATGAATATTTTTTGGCAATGCTAATAGTAGTGGAATGTTTCTAAGTTTTAGAAAAATGTTTAGTGCCATCAGTCCAGACCAACAGCAGATAGAAAAGATAGCCAGCTCAATAGAAAGGCTGCGTTGATCAAAGATACCTGTGATGGGTTTCTGCAATGCCCATCAAACTGAGATAATGACTGAAAACTCTTGCAAGGGTCAAGGCTTCCTCCAAGGTCGTTTTTGATAACTCTGATGCTAATTGCTTCTCGAGAAGCTCTGCCGTGCCCTCCATCCCAGATGCCCTCAAGTTACATGCACTCTGCACCAGCAAATTCCGTCAAACATTGTTGCACCATCTTCAAATATCAAAGTCATATCCCTCACATAAAAATAGAGAAAAATTGAAAAGAAAGTATTCAACTGTCATCATGTATCAGTGAGACACCACGTGGAACGATCCATACGCCATAACTACCATGTATGTGGGGACACCAATCTTACTGTTATGATCCATTCCAGACCCAACACTATATACCACGTCACCAATCTCGCTCCCACTAAATATTAAGGTAACGTCTACTTCCATACTCTCGTATGCTTGTCCAACCTCATTTTGTAGCTAAAAGGTCAACATTTTGTCATTAACGCACTTTACAGCTACAAGGAGGGGCATAGACAGCCATAATGTGGTGTGCCCAAGTATAGGTCCCACACTCCCGCAGTTATTACTCCAAATGTATATACCCTCGTCATCAATCACACTCTAAACTGGCACAGAAGCACATAAATCAAGAGTTCCCTAAAAAGAAAACGGAAAGCACAGCGTCCTCGTAAAATGACATTTACCCATTCCCCAATTAATCATTATCTTCTGCAATGTGGCCTAACAAATCCATAGGTATGTATGCATGTTGCCTATATACTTGTGAATTGCTAAAACCTCAATTGGATCACTCGGATTAGGACCTTTTCTATATGACAGTCCCCCCAGAAGAGAAAAAGGGAGTAGCGAAGTAATTCTTTATATAGAGGTAGTCTCTCCAATACTAAGGACACCTTGCTTCTAGGCTTATGGAAAAAAGCGAATGCAAGGACTCGTTATGGATATATGGAGTTCTCAAATTCTCAAATTCTATAAACCAATTCAAGCCACACTTGACCATCGAAGGAAGAGGTATGACCTGGTTGAGAGAGTACGATACGTTGATTTAAAAGACCATCATCAGCACCTTGCCACTGCCACCGCCACCGCCACCAACACGATTTTGGCAATAAAAATATATTACAATACACACATGTACAATTCTGGTAAAGTGGATAAGTTTATAAAATAGAACAAGTTTCAACATCTGCTTTTGGTTTCCAAGCAGGTTAACTTATTTTTCAGTTGTGAAATTCAGTTGCTTAGAGTTTTTAGTTTTACGATTTACCGCTTAAGCTTTTAGCACCTAAATATCAAATTTTATCAAACAGCCCCTAAGTCCCCCCACTGTTGGGTTTGAGTCCCCAGCCAGTCACCATCCCCTCCCCCATTCCCGCCAATCTTCCTCCCCTACCCCATCATTCTCGCACGCACCTCTATCTCCCTCGGATTCAGATCTGTTCCAGAGATGACGGGCGATTTCTAGCTCAACACGGCGTGCGGGTTGGCTTCAGCGGCGGCATTACCCGCCAACACGACTACCACCTTCAATTGCCCCAGCCCCACCCTCTCTTAACCTGTTCCATCACCACCATCTTCCTCCTCACTAGTAAACCCTAACCCTAGCCGCCGCCATGCTTAAGCCTACAGTGGGGGCGGTTGGTGTGGCCGAGCTTGGGGTTATTGTGGTCGTTGTGTAGAATATCTGGATCATAACCGGGTCAGAGGTCAAGTCCGGGTGAAATGTCCCTTGGCACAAAATTGAGAAATGGTGAGTACATTGTCATATTTGTGGCTGAAGCAAGCATTTCGCTATTCATTAAATGTTTCAATAGAGTCATTTATTACAAGTCCTTTATCTAGAACTGGAATTAGTCCAGTAGAGAAGGACCACTTTTGCAATAACCCATTTTATAACAATCAAAAAAACATATCAATGGTAGTTGTATATGTTGAAACTTATGATGCAAAGCTGCAAAAGACTATCCATAAAACAAAAAGACTCTCCGTAAAAGTGTTTTGCTCGCCAAAATCTACGGGACAACCTTGAATCACTTAATTGCATGTACAGAAACTGATAAGATGGAGGGGGTTATAGAGTGAAGGCATCGCTAGAAGTATCCTTGTGTCACTTAATTGCATGTACAGAAAAATGACAAGATGGGAGGGACTATAAGAGTGAAGGAATCGCTAGAAGTATTTTAACGATGGAAATTGTGGAAACGAATTCGACAGGAATCAGTAAAACAGGAACCGACCTGAGCGAGGATTTTGGTGCGCTCGACTTTCTCCGTGAACCGGCCGCCGACCTCACGCTGAAGGACGTCGTTGAGCATGTTGCCGAGCAGCTTGCAGTCGTCCTCGAAGCTCTGGAAGGAGATTCCCTCCGCTATGTCGTCCGTTATGTCCGTCATTGCCGACGCACTGTTTGTGTATTTGTCACCGGGTCTGTATGTGATAGAGAGAAGGGAGTGTGTGTGCGTGTGTGTGTGTGAGAGAGAGAGAGAGAGAGAGAGGAGAGAGGCGCTAATGGAGAGGGTAATTATGGGGAAGATGCTCTTTTTACTGTGTATGGAGAGAAAGGGGCGAAGGAGGGACTGACGCGTGTGAATTGCAGCGGAATTTGCGGGGGGCGTTTCGGTTTTTTGGTGGGACTGCCACAAAGCCGTAAACTGGCCAAGCGATTCCGAGGATCACTGTAAACTACGACGTTGTGTTGCCGAGCCTGAGTACATTAGTCACAAAATTGAAGGGTTACGTCGTTATTATTCAATAATAGTAGCATTGATTTTTTAATCTCCGGCAGATAAGCTAGTTAGCGTAAAGTATTAAATCTTTCGGTGTCTGAATAATGTAGGGTTGATTAAGCTGTGATAGTAAAATCTATCTAATCAGTGTCAACAGTTCCTGCGACCCTTGAATTAAGCACCCAAATAATACGTTCATATAATCATGTTACTGTCGAGAGAAGTGTTGCCTAAGAAAAAAATGTCTAATTTTATTTAAAATTGTCACAAAATTATTAAATACCAGCCGGTGTCCCCTTAAATTATGAAAGGACATTTCCTCTTTCTTAATACTACATTTTAGAATTCATGGAAAATTTTCTTGGAAATAACGGTCCCAACTCACCAAGAGGGCAAATAGAGTTTTTCAGTTGTCAATGTCAAATCCCATCAAAAGATTCATAGCATATCCTCGGTCGCAACCTTTCCAAATTCCGTAGAGTAGTTGGCCACGAAATTAATTGGTCTGGAAATTTGGGAATGCTTCGCACCAATACTTTTGTCGTTAGGCAAAACTAATTTAGTAGAATTGCTGATTTTTTGGGTGTGGGATCCAAAATATGAGCTCTAACCAAAGGAATTATGCATAGCATACACCTCGTGTTAGTGAGCTGTCATTACTCAAGATCATGGATTCCATTTTCTCCCTCAATAATAGCTTAAGTTGTACTTTGTTTACTTTTAGACTTTGTGATTGCGTATCTTAATTTTTATCTTATTAACTTATTTTATCACATGTAATTATACAAGTGACCAAGTATTTCAAATATGACATGAACATGATATCAGAAGCACCGTCACATGTTTCTAGTCTCACCCTTGTGTGCTTTTAAAATTACTCATAGAAGCCGTCGAGACCCTAATAATGTGTGCTTTTAAAAAAACTATGGAATTGAACTAACTTTTTGGACCTAGGCTTGGTGATGGCGGGAAAAAACAAAAACTGGCGGGACCCCGTTTACTTGCTTTGTTTGACTAACACTCCCATGTAATGTTTGGGAATGAGCCCAGCGTAGTAAAATATCTCTCAGTGCGAACACGTCAGGCGTGTCACGTGTGGGTCTCCGGCGAAATATACACGCAAATGGACAACGGGCCGCCGTCGCCGGTACCGGAGGTGGGGGTGGCAGTGTTCTTGCTCAAGGGGAAGACGGTCTTGCTGGGGCGGCGGCTCTCCTCCACCGGCCACAACACTTTTGCCCTTCCCGGCGGCCACCTCGAATTCGGTCAGTCCCCAAAACACACGCTCACCTCGCACGAGCAGTCGTGCGCTTATACACTTTTTTTACGCGTTTCCGGAATGTCAAACGGCCACTGCTTGAAACGTGCTTAAAACTCACTTAGTTTCACCGGATTTGTATGCTTTGACTTTTTGTGAATTCCTATTGTTGTGTTGCTTTAGTCACCAAAATAATAGGACAGTTCAAGATTGTTGAATTGTTTACATTGCATTGATATTGGCATGAGAGATGAATGAGCAACATTGTTACAAATGTGTGCAATTAAAAAATGCCTATGAACAAGGCCTTTCATCCATTTCTAGAGATCCCCCAAGTGAGTGAGGAAGAGAGAGAGAGAGTTTAGTAGCGTCCTTATTCATTCACATATAATTCCTAGAGACAAGTCCGGATATGATCTTGTTTATGTGCTAATTGAATGGGGTGCACAACGGGCATCCAGTTGGATACGAGTCTCGTGCTTTTGGGATTGAACTCTTGAGCATTTTTTTTGTGCTTGTCTCGGCATTCTCATCATACGAAGAGGTTTGCACGCTACGTAAGGGTAGGCATGTTATAACCAAATCATGTTAAGTCTTGTATTCAGATATTTTTCACTTACCTTTTTTATATTACACAATTCTTATTATTATTTTTTCCCACTTACGTACCAATTTTCCGTTGCATCTGCATAAGAGATACTAACACCTATGCTAGATTTTTCAATACGTTTAAACATTGACTTACTCATTATTTTTTGGCCTAGCATGACTTTCAAAAGCATGCGTATTCTATCTATAATTATTATTTGATTCAATTCAAGATGTACTAAATTTATTCCAGAAATTTGCAACCAGTCAAAGGAAAGAAAAATGAAATGAAGAGAGTAGGCTAAATTCTTAAAGGCGAATTCTATTGTCAAAGCCGTTTTGACTTTTGCCAAATCAATGTCTGATTGGCTGGTTGTGCGACCTGCTTCCGAAACTTTACCATGCTTGGCAAAAGTCATTAATGATTTCGCATTAGGGATAAGCTTCTCAGAAGGGTTTTTCTTTCTTTATTTTTTTTATGTTGCTACGAGAGTGCGATAGGGGGTGCTGTTAGGGGGTGAAGGTGGGTGGGTTGATGGGGTTGGCATGATCGATTCCTCGAGTATTGAAAATATAACTGCAATGGGCGATGGGTCAGTGGTGATTGCCATATGTTAACACTTCGCATGTTTGAGATTGTGCCTAAGAAGCAGCCCCGATCCCAACTGGGGCAGAAGAGTGGAAAAAGTGAATGGAGTGGCAATCTCCAGCATTGTTAGGGTAGTCTGGTTTGTGGGTAGGGGTCCCCTCCAAGAACTAGATGAGATATAAAAACAAAAGCGCACACTACGTGCACTCTTTTCAAACATA
The DNA here is from genome assembly GCA_033070095.1 of Escallonia herrerae. NCBI lineage: Eukaryota > Viridiplantae > Streptophyta > Magnoliopsida > Escalloniales > Escalloniaceae > Escallonia > Escallonia herrerae. Next base: position 87,163 of record JAVXUP010001132.1, read on the forward strand.
ATTGATCAAACATATAAAAGAGATGGAAAAGCCAACTTTGAGGAGGCGAGGATGTCCTTCTGTTGACTTAGAGAATGAAGTCATCTTCTCTAACGCATAAAAAGGGCTTCAGTTCGAATCTTGCACTTGATTACACTGGATGGCACATGGAGTCTCTCGTTAGACTCCTCCCATGTGATTGCCACAGGTCCATGCTTTAAAATCGGGTAACCCTGTTGTGCCTCACCTTCAAAGTGAATATAAAGGGAAGCCCATGATAACCTTGCAGTATTAGCATTTCAATGTGAACCTTTGCAAATATATGTGCTAGTGAAGATGAAGAAATAAGAATTGTAGGGTGTGTTAGAATGAATTCAGTACCAAAGGGCAAAGGGGGGCCGTGGCTCCTGGTGATTCTAAAGCTGGATTAGTTATTGGTTTATTGGAAGGCATGTAGCACAAAAAGAACAATTTCTTGGTAAGAATTTTCCCTTTTTCCTCTTGTTGTATTCTAGCTAGCCTAATCATTACTAGTGCCTGGTGAAGTCTTTTGCCACAATAATTCTATTTTAGATACTAGTAGGCTTATATAAAATGTGGACTTTCTTTGGGCTTTTGATCTCCAAAATTGGCATGAAAATTAATGTTACAGCCTTCAACCATCTTGAAAATTCTCATCACACAATGCTGTGTCCAATTTGCTTGATTTGGTGACAACTTGAGTTTTATGGAGTCACGGGGCTGGTGCTCTCTCCTCTTTTCACTCTCTTTTGGAGTTTTGGTCCATGTCAAAATATCTTTAATTGGAAATTGCTAAGCTACAAGTTCAATAACCTTGTAGTAGTATATTTTGACATAAATCAAAGCTATGTAATCCCGAGCAGCATAAGCACCAAAGAGTCATTCATTGACTTTGAAGGCGGCAAACCAGTTGATCTGCATTGCTAAATTGTTTTTAGAGGATACAAAGCTATTCCAGTACTGTTTAGGATGAATAATGTGTCGAAGATGAGTGAGATGCCTACCACGAGAACGATTCTGGGAATGCCAATCGTCAGGTGTTTAAGAGTAGCTCACTGGTAGTAGGAGGGAAGGGGATTGGGTTTTAAGACATATGCATTAAGAAGTTTAATTATGGGCTCGGAAGATAGAAATTTGACTGAAGAAGAAATAAGAGATTATGGTATGTCACAACCACATGTGATGTTCGAATTTGTTGCTAAGCTAGTTCCTGCTAAGTACCGGAGGTAGTGAACTGTACCCATTTTCAGTGCCACGTTAGAAAATTTAACAGTCAAAGCAGGCAACAGTTCATAGCAAGTAAATAGTTAGAATGGACCAAGACGGGTGCCATGGAAGGATAGCCAAGTCTCTTTGGTCATGCAACTCATGGGCCCCTAATTTATGCGTGGGGATGCTATCCAAATCATGTGACCACCTAACATGGTAAAGCCCAAGCCAGGCGAGGGGCAGGCTGCCCAAATCGAGAGAGCTTCCCACTAATGATCATGGGTGCCCAACTTCTCTTCGATGCCCAACTCGCATATTTGGCCGCCCTACTTATTCCGTTGGGTACCTACATCAGGCTTCCTAATTCTTTTTGCATCCAACTCAGAGAGGAGCTCTGTAGGAGTGCTCTAGCGTTCTGTTTGTCATAGAGGTGGTTATGCAAGCTTCTTTGGAGCGGTACCTGATATGCTTGGACATGCAATGGATGCGGCATTTACAATCAGATTATCACTACCGATGATCACCGGCATCTCCAAGCGGGGTGGCCCCAAGGGTCACTCAATACGGATCAAGTCCTTGGATGGCTTCAAGCCTTACTGTGGTGCTTTGTTGGACATTTAAGGGTACTCGACTGGAAGCTAAGGCTAGGACTGCTTCCAGACATTGACTTCCACAGTTTTTCGTGTATTGGGCTTCTCGGGTGGGCAAGGTGATGCTAAAGAGCAAGGCAAGCGAATATGGTAGTGAGTTATCACTTATCACTCCAGGCTCTGCCAGATTTGACAAGGAGAAAGATTTCCCAGAGGCCATATACAAAGGACTCTGACCTCAATTGTGGATCCTTTTGGCACTTTCAGATATCAGAGACTCTTAGAGAGAAAGTGTTAAGGACTATGAGAACTCCTTACCCTGACTTGGAAGTTGGACCTTAGCATTGGACCTTAATATTGAACTGTGGTCCAGAACAGACGAAGTGGACAATTGCTAGTCTGTTGTCATCTTCACTCTGTTTCGAGCATCACTAGTCCCTCTGGCTCCGCCAAGGTTGCCTTGTCTCTTTCCCTCATTCACGCCCTCCTTTTGTCCAGCATTTCCTGCTTGGCATCCGATCGGACCAAACTCGATTTGTTACGTCTCCACATCAGCTCAAATCTACCTCCATCACAGTGGAATTCACCAGCAAAGAGAGAGTGTAGGGTGAACCTAAAGTAAAGAGGGGCTATGGCCTCCTTGCTGATTCCAGAATTCACGCCCTCCTTTTGTCCAGCATTTCCTGCTTGGCATCCGATCGGACTAAACTCGATTTGTTACGTCTCCACATCAGCTCGAATCTACCTCCATCGGAGCGAAATTCACCAGCAAGGAGAGAGTGTAGGGTGAACCTAAAGTATAGAGGGGCTATGGCCTCCTTGCTGATTCCAGAACTTGTTTGTTGGCTGATGCTCCTTCTTTTCTCTAAATTCTGGTCACTTGCTTGCCTGTAGGCTTTGCCATTTGCTTCTATGTGAAGCTAGGCCAAATAACTTTAGGTGAACCTAAAGTTTCTTTTACATAATTCAAGAGACTTAACAAATCTTGTTGAGGGCTGAGCTTAGGGATCCATCGCATAGGGGGGCATACTTTGCCTAGAACCTTCTCTACATGATAAGCTAGTGACATACCTCACCTAGAGTTTCCACTTACTAGACAATCAATAGAACAAAACGAGATGATTGAGAAGATGTAGAATTGAGGCAGGTCAGTAGAACACAGCACGTTATTTCCATCTAGTGACTTAAACCCCCCCCCCCCCCCCTCTCTCTCTCTCTGCGGTTTACCTTGAGCTTTTAATCCCATACATAATTCTCTCGAATCCATCTTTGTTCCATCTCGTTATGTATGACACCACGCTCCCAAACTCATCCGTTGATCATGCCTTTAGTTGCTACTGCTCACTACCCTTGAAAAAATATAAAAGATAATCTTTAGCAGTTGATCTTTAGATATAATATAACTGTCTCATCAATCATCAACATAGGCACAAACAACTATTTCCTTTTTGGCCTTGTAGCACCCCAATTAGTCCGTAAAGGTGAATTTAAATGTAAATTTTGAGGAATCCTAATGTGAAGACTAGCTTTGTTGAAACTTGTTTTTGATTGTTTGTTTGTGGGAAACAAAGGGCCACTCAATCTCATACGCATGATTGTTAGGAGAGAAATGAAGGGATTTGGGATATACTGAACAACTCACATTCCACTTAATTACCTTACTCACTTCATTCCATAAAAGCTTATACAACTACATCTCTACTTCTTCTCGACATTAATTGTTGTACACAGGTTTCTTTTACAACTCCGGACATGCGATAAGGCATACGACTAATCGCTACTTCAACTAGCACACATACTCATCATAGATTAATGCAAGCTCACATACTTACACTACCATGCCCTTCTGGCAGACACTAGTAATGACCCACTATTATTCCACTTGTTACTTACACTAACCAAAAACATATAAAGTTGATGACCAACTACTGTACCGTAATCACCTATGTTACATGGACTTGGTACAAGTGTCCGGATCGGATACGTGTCCAAGTGTCGGACTCGTCTAATTTTGAAAACACAGGACACGGGGACACGGCAAAATGTTCATATTTATTATTATTTTTTAGTTATTTCGAAGGCAAAAAGGTGTTTTATGTGATGCATTTGGTTTTAATTGACAACTTATCTCCATTCAAAGCAACTACTAATTAACAAAAGACTATAAGATAGTATCATTATGGCATATCCTATGAGATGTGTCGGACACATATCCCATACCTATGTCCAAGTGTCGAGTGTCCGACATGGGTACTTTACCCAAAACCAAAGATGTAACATAGGTAATCACCACTCCAAGTTATATTCATCACTGCCCTGAAACTTAAATTATTTCTTCAAATATTTTTCGTCATTGAAGGGCTTGGTGAAAGATTTTAACCGTTACTTTCATCTTCGATTCCTTTGGTGGCAACAATTTTCGAAGCCAAAATATAAAGCACATGGACTATCTCCCTATTGCGCTTGTCACCTTTTTTGTCACTTGTGTGCAATTTGTTCCTAAACCATTTTCTTTCAGCATCTTTTGTAGCTTTACAGATCAAAAAAATATTTCTGTGTTCACCCAACCTGCATCACTTAGAGCATTTTGCTGACCAATTTGAATCATGTCCTTGATTTTTTTCTGTTTACAAAATCACATTCCTTGACTAGTACGCCAAACAACTTATCAAGATAATTTCCACTTATCTCTTTGTAGAAATATATTTCCGTTCGAGACTGTTGTAATTTTGTTAACCATGTCAAAAACATCCATTTTTTTACCACTTGTGGTGCTCCATGTAAGGAAAATCAGTCGAACACTTTTTTTTTTCTTTTAAAGCAAAGTTGAACAATATCGCTCAATTGTTCACCTCTTGATCTCTGTGAACTTCTATTTCTTTTTCAGTGCTTTCATCCTTTTATGCACTTTATCGCCATTTCTCTTTCCTCAATTTGAGCATTTTCACCGCTATTTGTCTTGATCTCCTTCTCCTCTCTTGTCCAACAGTTTCTTCTAACTTCTCATTGTCATCTTTTCACCTCTTCAAGTTTTTGGTTTCAAAAGTCTTGACCTGTATTTAATCCTCCGGTGGAGCGCTTTCACCAAGGTTTATATGATGTTCATTTGTGAACTCATCTTCTTTGTGACTTTGCACCCAATATTTGGTGCATAAGAAATCACCTCTAAGGTTGGAAGCGCAACCTCGAACAGTTGCAACCTGGAGACTTAAGTCTCCAATCTACATCCAGTTTGCAAGTTGTGGTGCCTTCTGCAAGCCTTGAAGTGCCCTTTCTTCTTTCCTTTCTTGAACTCTTTTTGATCAGTCACTTGGTTCTTCACCAACCGCATCCAACACATCACATACTTCGAGGTACAAAATCAGGAAGCTCTTTACTCTCGTGTAATTAGTATATCAACTTCTCACATCAAATACTCTTTTCGGACAATTCTCCGAACAGTTGGGACTCTAAGTTGTGGATGCCACAAAGTCACTCTGGTTCTGGTGTCACATTGTTGGAAATAAATGGCCACTCACTGAGACGCAAATTATTAGGAGGAGAAATGGATGAGATTTATGACGCACTTTCATTCCATTTAATCATTTATTCATTCCTACTACAACTTCATCTCTACTTCTTATAAGCATTGTAGACTACATGGGTTTTTATAGCCTTCTAATATAACTCCTAAACATGCCACTTAATTACTACTTCAACAAGCACACTTGCTCATAATACTTAGCACTGATACTTGTAACTACACCACCATGCACCAGTAGCACACAATAGTAGTGACCCACTACCGCACCACTGATCACCACTCTAGTAACATCAAAATTAATAGACTTAAAAAGAAGTTTATTTTCCTAAACTCATGTGAATTCAAGGGTCAAAACTTTTCTTATATGTGTAGTTTTCAGGTGACTTGGGAAAGGTAAGGTTTCAGAAAAGTTAAATATATTCTCTCATTTGTCAGTTGTTTAGGTCTTTTCAATTGGATTTTGATCTAAGTCGTCATCTGCAGAGAGAGAGAGAGAGAGAGAGAGAGCACAAGTTTTTGTTGTTTTGGAAGGGGATAATAATCTTTGTTGAGGATATACTATAGATCTGTATTTAAAAATTCAATTTCTATGAGCGCATAGTATTTGTGTCTTGATGCTATTTTTTTGAGGCAGGATAGGAGAAAGTGGAATGCTTTATCACTTGAACACCAGATTTTATTTCCTACCTAACACTTTTTCTCCCACCTTTTGTGCCAAGTAAGGTCTTGAACACCAGATTTTATTTCCTACCTAACACTTGTACTCCCACCTTTTGTGCCAAGGTGGGAGAACAGTTGTTGCACATTTGCACTTTTATCATGATGAAGTATATTATCCTAGTGTATGGTTATTTTCTAATGCCCAATCTACCTCTTTGTCTTCAGGGGAAAGCTTTGAAGAATGTGCGGCCAGAGAGGTGAAGGAGGAAACTGGATTAGATATTGAGAAGATAGAATTTCTAACCGTCACGAACAATGTCCTCCTGGAAGAAGTGAAACCGGTGCATATTGTTGCCATTTTCATGCGTGCGTTCATGGCAGATCCCAACCAGTTGCCCCAAAATATCGAGCCTGATAAGTGTGATGGTTGGGATTGGTATGACTGGAAAAACCTTCCAAAACCACTCTTTGGGCCGTTGGAAACAATGGTGCTTAACAGTTTCAATCCTTTCCCTGCTGATTTAATATAATTGAGAGATTGCTCGTTTGGTCAGCTCTTCTTCATCTTTCCAGTAGTATACTGCTTGGGTTAGATTATTTGTGGATTGCATAGTTTGATACTTTGGCTCTAAAACCGTTGTTTGAATGACCTTGTTAGTTGTTACTCCCTTATGTTGACTTACTATTTCCTTAATCTAGCTGCAGTAGTTGGTTTCAGACCAAGATCTTAACATCATTAACTAATTACTTGTGGGGCAGTCTCAACTCCAAAGCTGCTTTAGTTTTAGTCTGGTTGTTGGTTGTAGACTGTGATTAGTTGATCTGTTAATTTTGCTAGGTCCCATGACGAAATGCTATTGTAATTGGGTGTTGTTCATCTGGTTTCATGTGGGTTGATGGAGTTTGTTCTGCATTCTCAAAAATTCAACCAAGTTTGACCTTTTAGCACTGCACAGCACAGCACATCGCTCCATATGCAGGTCAGTGAGGAAATTTTCGACAGTACGTTGCTTTAAGATATGCCATTTGGTAAATTTTAATGTGACCAGATGATAAAAGGTAGCTTCAATACCTAAGGCACATTCTTCTGTACCCAAAAGGTTAGTGGCTCAATGTAACTACTCATGATTAAACCACCTTTGTTGACATTTTTCTTCCTTTCTTCCTGAAATCTTTTTGACATTGTTGTCCTCCTTGAAGTGAAATAGAAACACTGCTGTCAGTTTCTATGGTCGACTTGGGCAAAAAAATATTCGTGGCACTTTCTATGGGAATATAGGTTCTCTTGGAACTAAATAGTTTAAAAGGAAAGTAAAAACGCATGATAGTAAGAGCGTCAAGTGAAGTACGCACACTATCGTTGTTATTAGACGGAGTTTTCCTTGAGAAAAGTTGTTCCTAATGTTCTGTCTATCGAACATCAAGGAGGCTTTCGTTCGGTTTCTTAATAGGTTCAACACAAGCCCATTATGCTACGATGCGTATTTGCTAGTGACTAGTGCTATGTGATGGTGCATTGGAAGTCTGAAATTGTGCAGTATCTAAAAGGGTATAGACTCTTTAAACAGAGCACCTTGAATTCAGGAACTTATGCGACTAGTACTAACATAATGGCTAGTGAACACTAGCTGCAACCATCACAATAATGATCCGCAACTCTAAAAGGGTAATAAAGGGGCAATGATACAAAGCACAAAGGTGGCTAACAGAGGAGGCTCATGAATTTGTGTGCACTGGTTCACTGGTGGTGGGGGTTAGGGGGTAGCAAGAAAGTAGTAGAGGGCTGTGCTTGGTGGGTATTGTTTGGTATGGCCTTTACCTGCTCCTTTCCAATGCAAGTCTTACTAATCTCTCAAGCTTTCCTTTCTCTCCCCAACCCACCCTCTTCTCCTTGTTCTCAGCTCAGACCCCCCAGCAAAAATATAAAACAGAAGTCGCAGAGCCTTTGTCTCCTCAGATTCCACTATTCTCAATTCCCATTTCGAAGCTCTTCTGCTTGTCTCTCTCCCCCTTTCTGTAATCTACTTTCCTGTTTCAATTAGGTGGGACTGCTCACCTTACTTTTGTCAGGATTCTCTTGGCAGTCTATCAGTCACACAAGGCTGACAAAAGGGGCAGAAGCAGAAGAATACAAGGTGCCAGTAGAAAACACACTATAGAAGGAGACTTGTGAAATCTCTATCTTTATCTTTTCTTCCCATCTTTGAGAATTTGCCTTCTTTCCCTTGGTTTATTTGCTTTCCCAGATGAGGACAATCATGGCAAAGACCCCTCATGACTCCTCTTTCTCATTCTCCAGGAGATATTTCAACTGGAAAAGGAAAGTTGAAGATGATGATGACATGGAAGAGATTCTGACTTTCAGCTCCTCCTCGCTTGTTTTCGAGGAGCAGCTGAAAGTTGATCAGGTGCTTAATGCCTCGGTGCATTCACTGCCAGCTCCAGTGAAAGCACCGGGGAAGAAACTGCCAACCCTGGCGGTTTCCAAGCTCCGAGCGGCTTTTACCTTTCGCGGCAAAAGTCGCTCGCACCCGTCCTCGGGTCTTGGCACCCGAGTGATATGTACTATCTTCGGATACAGGCGCGGGCACGTTCATCTCGCCTTCCAAGAAGATCCAAAGCTGAGCCCGGCCTTTCTGGTGGAACTTGCAACCCCAACGAGCGTTTTGGTTCGCGAAATGGCTTCGGGTCTAGTCCGAATTGCATTGGAGTGTGACAAGAAGGTAGAGAAGAAGGGCTTCAAGTTGCTAGAGGAGCCTCTTTGGAGGACATACTGCAATGGCAAGAAGTGCGGATACGCGATGAGGCGCGAATGCGGGCTAGAGGAGTGGAAGGTACTGAACGCGGTGGCTCCGATCACGATGGGGGCCGGCGTGTTACCGGGGAGTGGGAAGGGAGATGGGTCGGCAGGTGAACTCATGTACATGAGGGCCAAGTTTGAGAGGGTTGTAGGGTCTAAGGACTCTGAAGCTTTCTATATGATGAATCCCGATGGTCATGGAGGCCCTGAACTTAGCATTTATCTGCTCAGAGTCTGATTAAGTTGGCTAGCAGAGAAGCAGGATCCAGTTGGTTCCTCGTTTGAGGCTGAATTTTTCATACGTGAGGTTTTCTTCTTAAGCCATGAGACAAGGCTTGATTCCCCATTTGGTTGTGCTTTCCTCCTTCCATTCTGCAAGCTGGGGATTCCAAGTGTAGCATTTGTATTGTGCTTATGATGTATACGTTGTTCTCTTTGAAAACTAAAGGCGTCAGTCATCCGTCTTTGCCTTTTCCGCTTAACTATTTGTTACACTGGAGTAGCATCCTTCACTGTAACAGCTAATGACAAAAGATTTCGTATAAAAAAGTGTCTTATCGTCGTCGTTGATAAAATCTATAGCGCAATCTTTTTCAACTAAAATTTATTTAGCGATATCCTTTAATCACTGCAAATGTGTTGTGTTATGTTATTGTACGGCAGAAGATCAAAGTGACTAATGACAGAAAGAAGGAAATAGCTGGTCTTCAATGTAGATATTGTCTAGACATTTTGAGATGCACTTAGCCAAATAAAAAGTAGTAACTTTTTTGGACAAAAACAAAGTTTACGGACATAATTAAGATAAATTAGCATCCCATGCAAAAGAAAGAAACCAACCAATAGGATCCTAACTAATATTTGGTCAAAATTTGGCATGATTTTACTAAGTTTGAGTAGAAATCAAACATAAGACAAATCTGTATGATTTTTCTCTTTGTCACATAGCTATTTTACATTGGGGCTAATAATGTACACCCAAACATGCGCGCGCACACACGTGTGCCCTCCTGCAATTAAATATGCTTGGATTAGAAGCATTCTTAAAAATGACTCGTAATCATGGTGTCCCCTTATTGCTCCCGTGATCTCCATCTTCTATGGGTGCACACTCAAGACTAAGAGCACAAAGGGACCCTCGCAGCACGAGTTTGCGCCTATTGCCATGATAAGCCCTCGCTATCTGTCCCATTGAATTTTTCAGGATTGAAATGACAGTACTAAGATTATTATAAATTTTACATCGACCTTACACAAAGATTGCAGTAAGTTATAATGGTGGGCATATTATTATTAAAAAAAAAAAACATGCTCTTAAAAAGGATAAATTCATAATATGTAATAAGCGACATCAATTATTATCTGCAATCAATGTAAAATTTTAACATCTGTCCTTGTACATAACGTGAAATATTAGGTTATTTCATTCAGATCTCGATCTAAATGAAGCAAACTATATCAAGAGACCCTGAAGAACATGGAACACGAGCAAGACTTTACTCTAGTACCATGTCCAGATACCATCCGAGCTTAACGTGTCTAGAACAAAATTTTGCTTCGCAAGGGAGATTTTAGATGGTAAACTGAGTAATATATGCTTGTTTTATGGCCTGAAAATGTATTCATCCCTTTCAATGATATGGAACTTTTGACAAGTCCTGTCTATTTGCCTTGTCTCTCCCACTCTTGTGTGTGCAAGAAAGGCAGAAGATGTGACAGAAATTGTTGGTTACAGCAGGGGCACACATATCCATTGGGATGCACTCGCAGTGGTCGCGGCGGTTTTGATCAGCTCATTCTTTTCAAAAAGATTCTGACCCTTCTTGTGTAAGACAAAACTTGATTAGCTGCTTGTCACAAACTTCTATTTGGGGCAGCTCATGATCTCCAATTCCTTTCCCACGTACAATCTCTTCAAAGTTGCTCAATTCTCACTTGTAAATCGCACAAGAGCCGATGAAACATTTTTCACACTCGAAACGAAAACATCTAGTAAAGTGTCACGGGGGTTGGAAATTAAATGCATTCATTTTATGATTGAATGGCTAGAAAAATAACGAAGCTGACGGTACGGTCTAAGGACTCCAAGATATTAGTATCTTCAAAATATTATAGAGCATAAAGAACACGTTATGTTTTATGTGATATTAATGTGAAATTTCTCCATCCAAACATCAACCGGTAAAATTTCAAATAGCAGCAAAAGAGGTAGACTTATGTTTTAAGTTGCGACGATGAGAATGGCTACGGATTGAGATTGTCTACAAACTGCAGCAAGGACAACACTCGGACTACTTTTTATCTGTCTTGACGATACCTTCTTTTAAAAATAGCATTTCACGAAACAAAATATGAGTGTGTGCGCGCGCATGCTCGAGCATTTGTGTGTGGGGTAAGAACCGACTAAGGATACACATAAGTCATTTAAGTTCACTTGTTTATAGATTGCTAATTAATTTAGGTCCCCTTGAAATTCACTCATAGTAAATTTAAGCAAAGTGAGTGATGGCCCTTGTCTATATCTTCGTACTTTGGCCGTGGTTTTATTGAATTATGATTTTATAAGTTTTTTAGCTTCTGATGGCTAATTTAATCAGTTGTGTATGTTTATCGAACGCATATCAACCTAATTTTATCTAAATTGAAGCAAGCATAATTAATCTCTAATAGGATCTTAGTCCTTAATATTTACTTACAAGACATTTTGTGTAATATTGTGGTGGTCGAACAACTAAATCTTTCCTCAACCCCTTGTGTTGGTCCGAGATTGAAACCATACCTGGTGAGAGAATATTTAACGCACTAAAACTACTGTATCGGAAGATTTTTGCATTGAAAGAGCATTGTAGATGGGACATGGCTTGCAATACAGTGGGACGAAGAACTATTATCTAAAAATATCCAAAAGCCTTAGATGACTCGCTCTGTTGATTCTGAACTATCCAGGATCTTCTTGTATATATAAGGCTTCAATCAATCATTTTCTTTTTCCTAGTCGATAAATAATCTCCTTCTATACAAAATACAAGAGCCTATCCAATTTGAGCCTTATGGTCATTTGATCAAAACTAGCCAATTAACCACATTTCTCAATGACTTAAAGACCCAAAGCAAAATACCCACATCTACGTAATTCTTCAAGAAAATCTTTGCGTCTTCAATTCTTAACCTTCTATTTTGAAGGGGTTTCTTCAAGAAAAGCAGTCAAGTGACCGTCCATACCAAATTGGTACTCCCATCCCAAAATGGTGGCTATATCTGGCAATAAATTTTTCTTAGACGCTACATCAAGTTCTTTTTCTTCACATAAGGGTCATAGACAATGCTTTTCGTCTGTGATTATGAAATTGTATATTGGGAATTCCCCTTCTTGGTGGGTTTCTCTACTTTGCCAACGTAGTGTACCCACTTGAACCGATAAGAAATGAGAATGTTACCACACGGAAAATCGAAGAAAAAGCTTTCGAATTGGCTTATATTTTGCGTGTACCATAGGAGAAATTTATGTCAAAAGTTGACTAGGCCTAGTCATCTTCAGGGCCCAAAAAGTTTCATGTTAGCAACCCCATTTCTCTAAGAGCCCAGCAGAGCACTGCTATATAAGAGCCCAAAAGCTGACCAGGGACAGTCACCTATGAGCCCAAACAGGTCCTATTGGATTTGCATTTTAACCTTTGGATTTGGTGAAATTTTTTTCCTCTTTTCTATATATCATTTTTACACTTTTTTACTCTCTCTCTCCACATGAATCCTTCACAAGCTCATTTTCTTTCTCCTGACTCACACCCCCCCCCCCCCCCCCTTCTAGCCTCTAGCAGTAAAATAAAAAATAACTTATATCCTTAATATGTGTATCAAGTCAAGATATGATGAAGCAATTTTTTTAGAATGGAGAGAATAGTTTTAAGGATCTAATGTAGAGTAGGCCAAAAACCTATTAGCAGATGCCCTTCTATGGATAAGACCAATTTTGTCTGTCACGTCCATTATGATTGTCGTGCTGCAATAAGCAGGGAAAGGAGTAAGACCTATAATAGCAAGAAAATACACGTGTAAGACATTGTATTGCGAGACAACTAATTGTGTCCCTTGACTTTGTGAGGTCGTATTCGAACCCGAAAATTCTGCTAAATAGTCCACTAATATCGAGCAAGATGGTACTTAAGACTACTGTAGAGATTGACACCGATGGGAACCCAACCTATGTGAATGATGATCCCATGAACTAGGTTCAGATAGGTAGCAACAAGTGAATGCGTGGTCCGTTGAGGCACCATCTATCTTTGTCTACGGGCTCCATCCTGATGTTGCGGGATAACGCTTCACTAAAATGAGTGAGGTTGAACTCTAAGCTCTTAATGATCTCCAACAGCCCTGGATTGGGTGCATGCATGGTGTCTAAGATTGCAATGGACACTTGATAGAATCAGCTATATGGGCGTGGAAGTTGGGCTTCATTCTGAGAACTTAGGCAGGTTTTCTAAAGTGGTCATGCATCTAGGTATGTATGGCCAAAACCCCCAATTTGCAATAAACAGCCTTGCTTAAAGTATGTAGCATGGTATACTATGCGTCACACTCCCAGATGAGCTTCATAGAAATTTTATAAGTCACAAAGTCCTAGTGGAATTAAATCTTGTTCACCCTATGCATTGGTTCGAGTCCAAAAGACACCGGTGTTTATGCATTACTTTCTCGCTTTCTGACTCTAGTCCATCTTGTTCTTTCCTTTTGCGAAACTTTGCTTTGAAATATGGGGTAACTGTTGTATCTGCAGGTGCATAGATCAATGGCATCGCAAAGCCAAATCCCAAAAACAATGGTGTTGTAGCAGTATCAATGGATCAATGACACTGCGGGAAAGTTTCGTGCATGAAAATGAGCATGCGCAGAGATGTATCAAGTATGTTATTGTATAGCATTCCATGGTGGATTAATATCACTTTCTCATGAATAGCTTTCACCGCTGAAAATGATATTGATCTTCTAGTCAATGCTACAACAAAGTCTTGTTGGCTTCCTACCAACATGATCATTTAATTTTATGCATGAAGAAGTTTGTTGTGCATATTATTCCTTATCCATTTGAGGATCTACAAGAAAATTAAGATATACACTACAAGAAAAAGAGCTTTTAGCGACGGATTTTGACCCTTCGCTAAAAGTGACTTTTAACGATGGATTTGGTGTCATACGGACTATTACCGATGGAATTTCCGTTGCTAAATGTGATTTTTGTGTTTTTTTTATTTTTCAATTTCTCTGTGTATTTTTCAAATTTATTTAAAAAAAATTTAACGACGGACTTTTAGCGACGAACGTAGATCCATCGCTAAAAGATACAATATTAAAAGAAAAAATCCTAATTCTTCTTCTTTCGAACAGTCGCATATCGATCTTTCCCCCACGCCTCGCATGCCCTTCCTCCTTCACTCAACAACAAACTCATGTCTACCCTAAAGCTAAGATCTCCTCCCACTGTCGTGGAGTCAACGCTGCGACAATGGCCAATGAGTCACAGCACGCTACACCTCACACCATCCACCATACCAACAGCCCCCTCTCTCAAAAACTGAATGACTTTCAACCCTCGTGACAACGACATCACTCCTTGGAAAGGAAACGCTACCATAGGCGAAATCGGTACGCATCTCCTTTCGATCCCTTCCCCTCTCTATCCTCATCTTCCTTAATTTCTCAAGGTTTCTTTAAATCTCGAGAATATTGTTTCATTTTCGATGGCATAATTTGGAATCCCGAATTTTTTGAACTTGTCTCTACTGTTGAAACTAGTGGTCATAATTATTTGAATGGCGGGGAATTATTGTTTCAATCAATTCACAGAATTTAATTTATGGCCCATGTTTATTAAAGGGTTAAATACAAGTTAGTACCTTGAAACTACTACAAAGTCTCACTTGAGGGTCCCAAAGTTTAATTTTTACACATAAGGGCCTGAAACTCTAAATTTTCAATAAGTACCGTCAGGGGCATTTTTGGGTTTCAATATTTTGGGCTTTTTGGGTATTTTTGGGTTTCCATGTCAACAGAAAGGCGTTCCAGAAGCAGGGAGCCCAAACCAGAACCAGTGCCTTCAGCAACAACATTGAAAACAAGGAACCCTTGGAGTCCAGTGCAGTTATCAACAAGCTTTCTAATTCGATCCAAGAAAAGATCGACAATCTCTTTCCCAACTGTAATAAATCACATCAGGCATCAGTATAAAATTTGACACGTGGAGTAGCAGAGGAACAGTGATAGTGCTCGTCCATGTCCGACAACCTGTCGTACGTCGACGTCTCAGCCTTCCAGCCGCTAAAGAGATCGGCCAGCGTCGGGCCCGGCACGGGAGTTTCAGGTCACTTTCTCAACCCGGACAGCCCGTCCAGTTCTGACATCAGCAGTTCAGGTCTTCTCGGTTTGCCTCCGTCGTAGCATGTCTTCAGATCTGTTCCCCAACCCGGTGTTATAACCCCTCTGGTTCAGCAAATCGAACCAGCACCGTCATCATCGACCACTAATGATCCATTCACATCTCTTACTCTGTCTTTACCCGGATCCGGGTCGGAGACGTCAGAGATTTCAGATCAGTTGCTTGGTTGGCATCCAACCCAGTAGCTGTCTTTTGATCAAGTACCCTCATCCCGGGGTGGTCAAAGCCCTGACTTGCGTTCAAGGGGTGGTGGAATGGATGATGGTCGCGAGAGGGAGTTCTTCAATGGTGAGTTCTTTTCTGTGATGCAAGATATGATCAGGAAGGAAGTGAGGAATTACATGAAAACCCAAAAATGCCCAAAAAGCCCAAATATTGAAACCCAAAAATACCCCTGACGGAAAAGCCTTGATCATCATTAGGAAAATGGACAGATGCACTTACTTATTGAAAATTTAGAGTTTCAGGCCCTTATGTGTAAAAATTAAACTTTGTGACCCTCAAGTGAGATTTTGTGGTAGTTTCAGGGTACTAACGTGTATTTAACCCTTTATTAAATGTTTGATCTATCTATTTCTGAGATTAGGATTTGAGAATATTGTTCCAGTTCTGGTTTCTTCATTGAATGTTTTATGTGTCTATTTCCATTGATTGGAAGTATATTTCACTACAAGGAATAAGGCTTTTGGCAACGGGAAAATACAACGCCAAAAGCCTTAATTCCGTCGCTAAAAGTCCCTTGTATAAAAGCCCATAGCTAAAAGTTTTGTGACGGAATTTGAAAATTCGTCGTCTAATTTTGAACTTTCAGCGACGGATTTTTTTATAAATTAGCGACGGAATTTCCGTTGCTAATTGTATTTTACGTATATTTATTTATTTTTTTTGTGAAAATAATTTAATCGGTAAATATTTAGCGATTAAACATAATTTTTAGCGATGGAATATTCAGTCGCCTAATGAGATTTTTAATGACGGAATATTTCGTCACTAAAATTTTAAAATTAAGTACACTTTTAGCGACGGAATTAATCCGTTGCTAAAAGTCAATTTTAAAAAAAAAATTCTGATGCCCAAACCTATAATAAAAAAATCAATCCTCAACAACATTGCACAGTCCCCAAGACACAAACAACTCTATATAATCAACTTTAAAAAATATTTATTATAATAAAAAAATAAAATGTAAAGCCAGGAACCGAATACAGCCGGTTAGGAAAGGGAAGAAGAGTACAAGCCGGGCGGGGGGACAAGCTGGGACCAGGCAGGGGGGACAAGCTAGGAGGGCATGAGAAGGGGCTCATCAGGGGTTGCCGAGTCCCGGATCTGGATCCTGCTGATCCGGGGCTGGCTCGGCATGTCCAGCAGTAGTGCCCTGCTGATCCTGCTCCCTGATCATCCTCAATACCACCGTAGCAATGTGCTGGATCTCCTCCTCGTCCAACGGACCCGGAGGAGCAGGTGTCTATGGAGGGGCAGTGCAGGGAGGGGACGCTCCTATCACGGCACGAGCAGTCATGCTAGGCAGGCCGCGTATGCGGCCTTTTGGCCGATTGACGACCTCCGACGTATCCAGCCATCACTTCAACGGCCCAGTACTCGCACCCGTACTAGTGGATGTTAGTTGTCCGGACTGCTGCTCGGACCGCTGCTCGGACCCCCTAAACTGTTCATACGAGGCCTGCAAAAATAGTGATTTAAATATATGTTAGGGCATTAATTAACGCAACAAACATTGAGGATAGAAAGACAAAAAATTAACAACTTAAACAAATTGACTTGCATCGATCCGCCGGGCAATATCTAAAACATAGTCGCCCGCCCAGTGCGCCTCGTCCTTGTCCTTCTTCCGCATGTGCGTCTTATTATACGTCAGAGCTACAACCTCATCCTCCTCCAGATCCGGGTGCTCGACCGCATTCATGTGTCAGACGATTCGTGTGCCACCCCCCCCCCCGTGTGCGTCGAATCTTTGTTCTGTCTGTTCTCGGCCCTGCTCTTACTCTTGGCGTCCCAGCCTGGATCTGCAACCCACCGATCTATCATCTGCCCCCATACAGTCGGAGATATCCAATGTGGGGGATATCTCTTCATCTCCGTCATTGGGGCACCCTCGAGCAACATCTTCTTCTCCCAGTCCCGTGCGTATTGGAGCCATCGGCGGTAATTCTTGCCGATGTAAGCAAAGAAGGCCTACCACCCTAACGCCTGCTGATTAGATTAGTCAAACGTGAACCCCTCCTACAAGGCATTCAATAACACAAATTAATTTAAATAATAAATTCTAATTAAACAAATACTATCGCAGAAAAAATACTTCACCGTACCAGCCACTCCTCCCATAGGGACTCCCTCGCAGCGGCATCCCAGTCCTTCCAGTACAGGCGTGGCTGAAAAATCGGCCCTTCACAAGAACGCCGATCTTCGTCCTCGCCTGATTCTCCAGGATCCTGCCAAAGAAGTAAATAAATAAATTAATACAGTTCAAATATAAATTAACATCCCAAAAATTCATATATATAAGGCATGATGCTATTTGTTTTACTTACTGGCCTTCTTGGGTGAGCGTAACTCTCTGTTTATGCTGGGGGTCGATGCGTACCCCGCGTGTCGGGCCACGGCCTCATCGAGATCCTACAAAACACAGACATTAATACAGTTCAAATATAATTTAAATATAAGGCTAGCGAAAATTGACTAAACACCGTTATCAACTATACCTGAGGTAGAACCCACAGAAGAAGGAGAATCAACCCGTGTGTGGGATGAATCGGCGTCAGGCTAGGGAGACGGCTGGCGCTGGGGCGGGGGCTGAGGCTAGATCTGGGGCCCCGTCTGCTGTACGCGATCACTCTGTGCCTCGTCATCAGTGGGCAATGACGAGGTGGGACCCACCAGGGAAGAAGCAGCTCGGCGTCCACCCGGCCACGAATAGCCCGTATCCTATCCATATCTGACTTCATATAGATAAATTGCAAAGACATTAAAAACAATAATTTGGCAGAAATCATCATCAGCACTATATATATATGAACGGAGTATAAAAACACAATATGAACTGAGTTCTAAAATGTTACTACATTTTTTTCATGATGTTACAACATTACAAGTCAATCATTTTCAGTTTGGGAATCATCATCATCTTCATCACTGGACTCGTCGTCCTCTTCTTCGTGGGACTCGTCGTCCTCTTCATCTTCGAATTCATCCTCTTCATCAGTAGACTCGGTCACATCATCTCCAACACTTTCCACATCTTTCGCGTCATCATCTACGACTTCTTCTCCTACATGAAGTGTTGTTGGAAGAGGAAGATCGTCCTCCTCGTTGTTGACCTCAACAGGTGACAAGACAGGTGGTTGGTCTGCTTGAAAGGTGTCTAGCTCACTGTCATATGTCACGGGCAATTTCTTGGACTTAATAATTGTATACCAATGAGATTTGGGATTGGCGACGTCCTCCGCGTAAAAGACTTGTGCAGCTTGACTAGCAAACACAAAGGGCTCGTCTGATGCAAGTCTTGACTTGACATTGACATCTACAATCCCTTGAGAGCTAACACGGATTCCTCTACTGCATGTGACATCAAACCACGTACACTTGAACATTACCAGGCGGTTTTGGGAACTCAAATATGTTAGCTCAACAATCTCATCTAGCTCTCAATAAAAATCCATGCAATTCTCGGCATAACAGTCGCTGTTGACCAAGACTCCACTGTTTTGGGTTTGTTTTGTTCGGTCATCATCTTTTACGTTAAACCTAAACTCGTTGATGATATAGCCTCCATGACAGGATGCTTGTTTGTTAGGGCCTTGAGCTAGTAATTTCAAGCAGGAGGCCACTGGTCTATCCATTGACTGAACCTATTGTAGATGACGGTAAAAATTAAGGATAAATCAGTATACTAATTGGCCACATAACTGTATATAACACATAATATAATTTCGTTAAAGATTTACACGCGTTTTGAACCACTGTACAAATTGTGATTTTGGATGAGATTCAAGTTCAGCGGGATCAGTGAAAAAAGATTTCGCATCGAACTCACTGCAAACCAATATAGTTGACTCGCTTATCACACATTTTCAATTATGTACATCAATTTTTTGAACTAAATCACATTAACTTACTCAACGAATGCTGAAACTTCATCACAATTTAGAAGGGCATATATTGTTGCAGCACTGTACTCTTCATCGGTTAGCCATCGAGTATACGTTCGGCTGAACGGACTACCTGACTGCTTGAATATTGACAATTGCCTTTTTAAATTTGTGCTTGATCCGGGGTCATTTCGGCCTAGTTAATTTAACATTGTATCAACATCAGGCCCGAAATATTGACTACAAAAGTTTACAAGCTCTTCCATTACGTAAGCCTCCGTAATTGAGCCCTCAACCCGAACCTTATTGCGGAATTTTTTCTTTAAATGGAACATGAACCTAGAAGTTTATCAAATCTAGTTAGGTGGAATATCAATGATAACAGGTGTCGCATTAAGTGTAAACGAACAACTGTAACAATTTAAAAATTATCTCTCGAAGGGATACATCCACCGATATTGCACAGGTCCACCCATCTTAGCTTCATATGCCAAGTGAACATACAGATGCTCCATTGAATCAAAGAACGAAGGTGGGAAGATTTTCTCCAGCTTGCAAATGTCACCACAATGTTCTTCTCAAGCACCTCCATGTTACTCACCCGGATCATAAAAGAACATATATCTCAAAAGAAATGAGATAATTCAGTCAAAGTCTCGCAAATAACCCATGGCAACAGTCCCCAGAAGGCAATAGGAATGAATCTCTCCATGAATACGTGGCAGTCGTGACTCTTCATCCCTTTGAACTTGTATTCCGATACATTGCAACAACGAGATATGTTGGATGCAAACCCATCCGGAAGCTTCAAATTCTTAACCCACTAACAGACCTTTCTCCACTTGTTTCTTGTCTAGACAGTAAGGTGCTTTCGGAAGTATCGTCCTCACGCTCAATTGTCCCATCAAATTTATCCTTCTGCCTAGAAACTAATGATCTAGTGGCAAAAGCTTTCGATGAGACCTGAACCACGAGGGCTTTTCATCGTGCCTTAACATAGGATCAAGATCCTCTGCTGTACAGTAGAGGTGCTGTACAGCATTTAGCGACAAAAGATTGTCATTCAAAGTATTTTGTCGCTGTTACTAAAATTTATAGTGACAATTTTGTGTCGCCAAAAAATATTTAGCGACATTTTGTGGGTACAACACCTCTGTTGTTCAGTAGAGGATCTTGATCCCTTAACGTATGACCAGGGTTCATGCCCATACAAGTAGGGCATGCTAGTTTCCCATGTGTGCTCCAGCCACACGTCATTCCCAATGCGAGAAAATCATGTATAGTCCACATCAAAGCAGCCCTCATCTAAAAATTCTGTTTAAGGGATGCATCATATGTTTCAACTCCATAATTCCATAACTATTTTAACTCATCAATCAACGGCCTTAAATACACATCTATGTCCTTGTCGGGACTCTTCGACCCCAAAATAAGCAACGACAAAAATATATACGGCTTCTTCATGCACATGCCTGGTGGAAGGTTGTACGGGACAATAATAACAGGCCATGTGAAGTAAGGCGTGCTAGACTGATCGAAAGGGTTGAACCCATATGTTGCCAGACCAAGTCTAACATTCTAAACTTCCTGAGCAAAGACTGGATGCCTAAGGTCAAACTCCTTCCACGCCTCTCCATCAGCTGGGTGTGTCATCACATCGGCATCGTTGCTACGAGTCTCACCGTGAGCCCTCATATGTTCAGCTGTATTGGAGGAGTAGTACATTCTCTAAAGCCTTGGTGTGACCAAAAAATATCGCAATATTTTCCATGCAATGTTTTTCTTCTTCCCTTTGTCCGGTTTGTACCTCGAATGATCACATACTGGACACCGGGATAAGTCTTTATTCTCTTTCCAGAACAAATACATAATCGTTATTGCACGCATCTATCCGCTCATAGCTCAACCCAAGTTTTCTCATCATCTTCTTCGTGTCATAGTACGACGGGGGTAGCTTTTCACTTTTGTGCAAATTTTTTTTGATTAAGGTAACAAACTCGTTAAATCCTTGCTCACTCAGCTCATGATCTGATTTCAACTGTAATAACCTACTTATCACAGACAACCGTGTGTGTTTCGAAGCTCCACCACATAGTGGTTCTTCCACAGCTCTCGACAACTCATAAAACTAATGAGCCCCTTTGTTCGGCTGTTGGGGATTGTCGTCACCCCATTCAACATTAGCATGCCCAGCATCCATAATCATATCGTGCCTCCTTCCTAACTTTAGCTTGACTAGCCAGGTAGGACGACAATATTATCATTTTTCTATGCTGCGTCCACCTTGTGTAGCCACATATAAAACCGTACCAGCGAAGATGCCATTTCACTTCAAATCTTTTTCTCCAATGCAACAACTCACATCATCTATCGCACGAACACCTTATCTTATCAAAGTCAACATGTGCAGGATGAGCGTAAGATAAGTCGAGAAATTCGTCAACGCGATCCTCAAAATCATCAGCATTCTTCCATTTTATCCAATTTCGATTGACCGACATGATGACTGAGATAACGTACTGTATACCACCTTCAGTTATGACCAATCATTAGGCAAGGCCGATGTAAATATGAATGCATGAATGTGACAACATGTCTATATATATCCCCTATGTTCTTTAATAGATAATGGTCATATCCCATTCAGAAAAGCACATGTTTATAAAAACAGTGAAGAACTCATGCTTAGTCCTATGTCTGCGAAAAATTTGGTAGCACCTCCTCGCATTTCTCCAAGTACATGACATCGATTAGGTGTTCTAACATTCATCTAATCTTGCCTTGCAAGGTTTGACGGATGTTAGAACATCATATATGTATGCACCCGGAGAAACACATGAGAACGTGTACCAAATATCTACGACATAGAACACAGAGCATGAGTTGAAACACTATTTTATAAACACATAACTTTTTTAAAATTTCTAAACTGGACATCCAAAGGCTAATTACAAAGCATTACTTTGTAATGAATACCTTTGAACGGGAACTAAAGATTTTTATGCATGCATGCATTCAGAAAATTGAATACATATGCAAGAATCTTTTCAAAATATCAAAATTACAGAAAGATCGTTGCATATGTTACCAATTCCACTTTAAATAGAATTCATTGGCAACGAGTTGAACCATCTTGTTGCCAATGGACTTCGTAAAAAAAAACGAATATAAAGAATGCAGGGTTTTTAAATAACAAGTAATTGAACCATCTCTAGGCAATATGGAGTAATTATGGGATGACCAAGGGCTAATTAGGGCTAACTGGGTTATTAGGGTTAATTACGATAGTCAGGGTTTAGCATTTATGGTTTAATTAATCTAATTAGAATTTATTAAGATATGTTAGTCCTAATTAGGCTTAATTGGGTTATCTTAGGACTAATTAGTGTTAATGAGGAGTACCTTGAGCTAATTATAGTTAATTAGGATTGATTAGGACTAAGTAGGCTTATTTAGAGCTAATTAAGGTTTAATTGTGTGGAGTAGTGTTGATTAGTCCTAATTAGGGCTAATCAGACTTAATTGGGGTATGTTAGAGCTAATTAGTGTTAATGAGGAGTACCTTAGGCTAATTATAGCTAATTAGGCTTGATTAGTACTAATTAGGGCTATTTAGAACTAATTTGGGTTTAATTGTGCGGAGTAGTGTTGATTAGTCCGAATTAAGGCTAACTAGGCTTAATTGGGTTATGTTGGGGCTAATTAATTTTAATGAGGAGTACCTTGGACTAATTATAGCTAATTATGATTGATTAGGACTAATTAGGCTTATTTAGAGCTAATAGGGTTTAATTGTGCGGAGTAGTATTGATTAGGCCTAATTATGGCTAATTAAGCTTAATTGGGTTATTAGGCTTAATTATGACTAATTAGGCTAACTATAATCAATTTGTGCATAATTGGATTCATTAGAACTAATCAGAGTTCAATTAGGTTTTAGGGTTTAGGGTTTAGGATTTAATTAATCTAATCATGAGTTACTAAGATATGAGTAATTAGGGCTAATTAGGGTTTAATTTAGGGTGATTAGTGTTAATTAGGACTAATTTGGGGTAATTATAGCTAATTTGATTTTCATTGGGTTCTTAGGATAAATTAAAACTAATTAGACTTGTTAGAGCTAATTAGGGTTAATTAGGTTCATTACGGTTAATCGGGACTGATTAGGGCTAATTATAGTCAGTGCTGGAGCTACGATGAGATTCTAGGGGGTGCTAAATATGTCGCGTTAACCTAATTAACCTAAATTCAACAACCAACCATTCAACAAATTCACAAATATCTCCAATTAAGTCTTATCCTCCGTTAACAATCTCAATTCTCAAATTCTCAATGCACAGTCAACAATTTCAATTATCAATTCTTAAATGCTCAATGCACAGTTAACAAAATTATATAAAAAATGAAAATCGATATAAATCACTGACACCTCATATAGGGTGTAGGTATGGTGTCCAACACCTACCGACACCTCCGGACACGTGTCCAACACCTCTTAGCGATGTTCAAAGACATTGATTTATTTTTAAATGCAGAACACCGTGTCTGTCACCCCTTGAAGAGGTGCCGAACACCCCTTGAAAAGGTGTCTACAAGTATAAAGCTAAAATATGACATTTTGATGTCGGTGTCAATCGGACGCGGTCTCCATGACCTTCTGACACCTGACACCTCATCGACCGACACCTTCTGACACG
The DNA here is from genome assembly GCA_033070095.1 of Escallonia herrerae. NCBI lineage: Eukaryota > Viridiplantae > Streptophyta > Magnoliopsida > Escalloniales > Escalloniaceae > Escallonia > Escallonia herrerae. Next base: position 111,181 of record JAVXUP010001132.1, read on the forward strand.
TGTCTGACACCTCAGACACGTGTTCGACACCTCTCAGCAGTGTCCGAAGACATTGATATATTTTTTAAATGTGGAACATCGTGTCTGTCACCCCTTGAAGAGGTGTCCACAAGTATAAAGCTAAAATGTGACATTTCGGTGTCAGTGTCGATCGGACGCGGTTCCTTGACCTACCGACACCTCGGCACCTCATCGACACATACGGACATGTGTCTAGAGAACACGTGTCCGACATCTCTGGACACGTGTCCGATATCTCTCAGCGGCGTCTGAAGAAATTGATTTATTTTTTAATTGTCAGACACCCAATGAAGAGGTTTCGGACACCTATTGAAGAGGTGTCCACAAGTATAAAGTCAAAATATGATATTTCGGTGTCGGTGTCGATCGGAAGCGGTGCATGTATCCGTACTACCTAACAGGTATCTTAATCCAATTGGGTGTCATCCTCCGTCAACAATCTCAATTCTTAAAGGCTCAATGCATAATCAACAATCTCAATTCTCAAATGCTCAATGAAATAAAAATTAATAAAAATTACACATTCAATCCAATTGGGTCCCATCCTCCATCAACAATCATAATATCTCAAATGCTCAATGCAAAATTAACAGCCTAAAATTAAGGTGCAAAATCACAAGTGCACAAATAATCAAAGTGCAAATTGTGCTATCGGGGATGGGGGTTGGCAAATATTCAGGCGGGAAGAATCGAATTCAAAACCTTGTGAAAATCAGATATCTGATAATACCATGAGAAGTTACCATATGTTCTGAAAGCTTAAGGATTTAAACAATAGCTCAAGCATTGTATATCATGCATTAAGAAGTGTATGATCTTATTTTGGTGTTCTAATGAAATAGAGCATCGATCATAAACACAATACCAATCCTCATATGCATTTCTAACAAATATAATGTTTACTCTTTTGAAAACCTTGAAGTATTTTCACGTTCTCTTTTATTTTTAATTTTTATTTTGTTATCTCCGATCTCACTTGATTGTAACCTATTCTTTTGTGAATTTTAAACTCACTTTTACTTCGTCTGATTGCTCATGTCATAATCAATCCCTCTTTTTGATAATTTTATACCCTTGACATTTTCTAAAATTTTAGACTAGTTATTGAGCATGTACACAGTGACTTGACGTTTGTGCTCTAATTTGACATATGTTTTAATGATAGATAATAGCTACTGATAGATAGTGACAAACAAGTTGAAGGCGCTCAAGTATAATCGTGGTAGCATAAAATGGGAATTGCACAATTGCTCAATACCTTCTCTTTCTTAGTTCCATATAAGTAAATCCATCAAAATTCAGAACTGCTAATCTGGCTAAGAAAAAGTAACATTAATAAAATGATCATACCCAGTCAATTGATCACCTAATTGTCTAAGTTGTTGACCCACTCAATGTACAGATAGATTAAAATGAATAGGCCCTAAATCCAATTCATGTAACTTATTTCTATCAATTACCCACCTCGAAGATTCTTCTTCATTGTCCAAATAACCAAGATCATAAATCCTTAAGTACTTTTTATCCCTTTAATTTTTTCTGACATTCTAGACTAGCATTTGAGCAATCATGAAAGTGAAGGGAGATAAAAGTTACACGGGCATACCGGAGTTGCAGATTACGCCGGAGTTGCAGACTACGCCGAAGTTGGCCGAAGATCAAAGACAGCCTTGAGTAAGTGCGGCCAGAATTGCAGACTACGCCGCTAGAGGTGGCGCTGCGTCAGCGGAAAGACGGGGGGTATCGCCGGAGGGGTTGCCGGAGGTGGGCTGTCGTAGAGGAGGTCGGTGAGAATTAATTAACAGAGAGAGAAACGGGAGAAAGAAGAGAAAGAAGGGGATCTGAGATTTAAGAAAGGATTTTTAGCGACGGGAAGACCCCATCGGTGAAAAACCCCATCCGTAAAAGTCTGTCGGTAAAAGACACTTTTCACCGATAGAATTTTTAGCGACCGAAATATTTTCGTCGCTTAAATATTTTTTTCAAAATCATGAAAAATTATAAAATTCTAAAAATATTTAGTGACGGTAATATTTGTCGGTAAAAGTCCATTGGCTAATTCTTTTACCGACGGATCATTCTGTCAGTAAAAAATTTTAGCAACAGGTTTCATTTCAGTAGCCAAAAGTCCGTCGCTAAATCCGTCCTTTCTTGGAGTGTTTTTAAACTGGACAGATTAGGGATTCAGGACTAAATATTGATCAATCAAAAATAGCTAAAATCATCTCACAATCTTCATTATTCAAGTAAGAAAAGTTTTTTGGTCTTGCTCCTAGCAAGGTCAGTTCTTTAAGTTGCGAATGGTGAAATGTTCTAAGGAATCGCAAGGGAAGACTAACTGAAAGGCTTAAGGACTTTTGCTTGTACAGAAACCTAATTCTGCTTGCTCTAGAAGAAAAAATCACTTAAGACTGCTTATTAAAAAAGAAAATGTCCTTAAAGACCTGGTAGTTTTGCTAGAAGCATCCGTATACACATAGCCAAACTATTGTTTAGTGATTTTTGTCCTCTTGCATTGCAGCTAGTGACATTCATCCCACTCCAGTAAATTTTTTGCTGAGGATCAGTTCATTTCTGGAATTTTCGTTCGGAAACTTACACCAAATTATTCTGCTAAAGAAGGTTAAAGAATATCCAAATTGAGCCTGTTTATTTCCTTTTTTTTTTCCTGATGGTTCAGAGCAGGCTAGTGAACAGCTTACTTGTCTGTATTATTGTTGATCTGCATTTTACCTAGGAAAAACTACCTTAATGGAAACTAACATACAATGAAAGTTCCACTCAGTAAGAATTTGGATATCTTTGATGTTTAGTTAGGCAATTTGTGGTTGAAAAGCCAGTTAAAACCTGAAGCAAATAGAGGAGGTCCAATGTTATGATGTTTGAACAGTAAACATATTTGTTTCATGACAGTTCTTGTATTGTCAGCAAAGAAAAAAAGTCATAAGACGAACTCAATTACACTTCAAACTGTACGAAATGCATTGGAAGTGTCGTTTTGGTATTTTCTAATTGCTTAATTGGGGTGCATGATATTCTACTGATTCCATCTTAGAATCTATAGACAGGTCATAAATATACGTGAAGTTGGAAGAATACATATAGAATTGAGAGTTTTTAGTTTCATTATTTGACATGGGCAAGATGATATCGGTAAGAATACATATAAAACTGTAGGTTTCGGTTGCTTTTTCGACCATTTATTCCACTTTATCTCTTTGTTGCATATGAAAATATACTAGCATTTTATTTGTAATTCTAGAGGAAAATCATTAAACGATATGCTTCTTTTAATTTTTTTTGCTCTTTTTAGAAAGAAGAAAGTTGCACTCCTCCACTCTGTGTTGTTTAAGGTCCTCATTTTTAAAGCTACATCAGTTAGAGAGATTCATATGACTTATATTTTCAACCGACGAGGAGTACCTCTACGTTTACTAATGCATTTACTAATGATACTCTTTAGTTGACTTAGATTGAATTTGAATATTATTTATTGCAGAGGATGAACAATTTGATTCACACAAAGATGATGTTGTAAAAGAAATAGCTAAAATATATGGAGCTCAAAGTTGCAATAAATTGTCCGCTGAAACTCAATGAGCATTCATTTTTTTTTACCACATTGTCCGATGAAACCTTATGTTCAATGTATTTGTTGGGTAGTTTCAATGAAACTTGTTATTTTAGTTTTGGGACCGGTAGGATGTGATTTAAATCTTATTTCTATTATTAGAAGTTTGATAAATGATGAATGTAAGTTTAAGGAATTAAATTGTTTAAAAAATAAAAAAGGCCATTTTTTAACTTTTACAGACAAACATTTAGCGACATAATTCTGTAGCTAAAAGTCCTTCTATAAATTGGTAAATATTTTAGAGATAGACTTTTAACGATGAAATTAATGTTGCTAAATACTTTTGTGATGGACTTTTGGCGATGGAATTCCGTCGCTAGTTTTAAAAAGTATTCTTGAAAATTTTTGAAATTAGGAAAAATATTAAAAATACCTTTAGGGACGGAATTTTTCGTCGCAAAAAGTAATCATTTCCGTCAGTAAAAGTAAAATTTTTTTCGACACATAACTAAATTCCGTTGCTAATTTTTTAGCGACGGCCTTTTTTATAACGGACTTTTAGCGATGGACAGTCAGTCGCTAAAAGTCTTTTTCCGACGGAAAGTGAACTTTTAGCGATGAATAAGTCCGTCGCTAAAAGTTTATTTTTTTTGTAGTGTCAGTACGCACAAGAAGTTTGATAGATACTCCGTACTTTATAGTTCAAAAATATACCACTTTTCTTTTTGTTGTTCTGTCAAGAGGGCATGATTATGGTTGAAGAATATATATATCCTTTTCTCTCAGAGTCTGTAATAAAGAAAAAAATTGTTTTGATAGACAGAAGTGTTTAGTAAACTTCATAATTCGGACGTCTAAAGAAAAGGCTAGAAAAAAGCTATTTTTACTTTCTTATATGCTTGTATTTTGTTCTTTGCCACTGAAATGTATTTAAGTGATGAGTGTTGACCTTCGAGGGACAAATAGCGGAGTGAATTAGTATATTAGGGGATGTAAATAGCTAACATGTACCTTGAAAAATTCTACTCCTAAATATTCATTACGACATACTCGAACTTCATAATCAAGTACATATATTGTAGCATTATCATCTTCTTCAAGAGAATAAGGCTGTGTTAGGATGGAAACAGTAATTCAACGATGGTAGGCTTCCTTAAAACATTAGGAGGCAAGAAAAATGAGAGTGAGTTAGTAGGGAGAGCATGAGAAAGAAAGGGGTGTGTGGAGAGAGAGAGAGAGAGAGAGAGAGAGGGAGAGAGGTGGCCATCATCTAGATGTCCTTATTAGAAAAACTTCAAGCGGTCAAGACATACCAGCCATGAATAAGACTTGCTGTAAAGTTTAGCATGAATGTCTCTTAAAGTTGAATATGATATGCAACTCGGGGTCTTTGGTAGGAGATACAATGCTACAAGGGTGGACTTTTTGTGGTTATTTTTTGGACTTTTCGTCTCATGGATCGTCCCACGTTCTTCTCTTTGCTGCTTCTGTTTTTTCAAACAAAATAATATAATAATCTCCTCGGGCATCGTCTCAAATGTTGATAATTTCTGGATTTAGATTTCCAAAAAGGTGCTTTTCAGAACTGAAAAGAAATGATCAAGCTATAGATCTTCTTATTCTTCTATAAAGCAGCGGAAGAAGAGAGTATATATGTAATTGCAGAGATGAGATTACTTGCAAACTAGGCAACTTGCTCTCGCCCCTATGATATGAAAGCTCGTTTAATAAGGGTGGTGGGTCAATCCATCCCAGGTCTATATGTGGACCTTTGAATGGCTAATTAAACTGATTCGAACAACCATTCTAGCCTTCTTAATTGCCTACCTACAGCAGCTCAGGAAGAAAGATATGCTTGCTTTTACAAGCAAAGTTCATTGCAGTAGTTAATTTCTCACACTTTATTTGCCAAATTCACAGTTTTTGTCACTAAAAGAAACAAGTTTTACTTTTTCAGAGAGAGGAGAGATCAGATCGCCAAAGCTTTCCTTGATCTAATGTAAACCCATCACCAGATTTCCTGACTCCATACAAAAAAAGTAGTGAGTCAATGATATACAATACTATAATCACCTCATCTTGGTCATCACAAACATATATATGTAAAATTAACACTATAAGTCAATGAATGCTACATTTGAACAAATAATTCTTCCTATACAGTGTAAATCATCACAACGCCAGAGAGTTCAGATCCTTGCCCTGAACACATCAAGCTTCGTGCAGAAAATAAAATTTCCAACCTTTAGAACATAAATAACAAATCAATCTCAGGAGACACTTTGAAAAGAGAGGCACAAAGTTAAACAGAAAGGAAACGAACTAAGTATTCCCCTTTTCCTTCAATTTTCAGGTGAGGAGCTCACCACAGAATTGTGCCTTTTGGATGGAGCAGACGGAGGAATCGGCACCCCTTTAGGCAGCACATTGAAAACCATCCCTTCGTATTCGTGCTTCCGTCGAAAATGCTTCAAATCCTCCAACGACACCGACGAATCTGCGTCCGTCACCGTTGATCTCACCGGCCTAGTCGCCGCGGACGAACCAAGAAGAAGGAAAATAATGAGGAGGGCTGGGAAGAGGTGAAACGAGATATGATGGGGTTTTGAAAATGATGAAGAGGCCATTTGGAGAGCTTTTTTCTGTTTGTCTAGGGTTTTAGGTGGGGGGATGTATACAACAATATTTACTGAGGAAACTGGTATTTATATACAAAGACGTGATTGCATGGCAAGGAAGAAAGAGTTACGCAAATATGTTTGGATGTAAAGGGGCTGGAAAGAGAGGAGAAGTGAAGGGCACGCCCAAGGGGGTCAAGGACGGTACACGGATACTTCAATGTCAACGGTTGAAGAGAAAATAGAAAAAGAATTAATGCTTGCCGGCTAATCTTTGCCACGAATTCTCTGTTTTTCCATGGTCAATACTCTGTAGGAAACATTTTCCTTGAAATTCCTTGAACTTATGTTCCACATGTCAACTTTGGTTATGTCATGCGAAAGAGAAAAACTCTCCCAGTTCTCCAATTCTTGGCTTAAAAATTGGACTTTACATGTTACAAGCATCGCCTGTATGTGACAGTCCATTTTTTGTCTCTTTTGATTGAGCAAGATACTGTAATTTCAAGCCCGACGAAAATGCCGTTGACATATCGTTGCTGGGATTTTCAAATGCAATACGTCACGTAAGTTAGCTGTAGAACACGGCGACGATGGTTAGGAAATGCGACGAGGCTCTTAGAATTAACACATCACGCGTCACGCTCCTTTCTTTTCAGATATTAAAGAAAAATTCTCCGCGATTAAGAGAGCTCTCCAAATAGGGTAACAAGGAGTGAGGAAAAAAAGTCTGATTGCATCAACATCGTAGAGAGCACAGGTGGAAATTCTAGCGTGCACAAAAGTGCGTGATAGGATCAAATAACTAACGCTGAATCAAATAATTAAGGAGTAGATTGCAGGCCAACATCTCGTTAAAGTGCCCTTTTTTCCCTTTTTGATTGGGGTTGAAGTGGGTCAAGTAGGAAGTTACTGCACCCCACTTTGCCATTTTTGCACAGTAATTCACTTATTCCCTATAGCCATCAAACCTCTTCGTCGGTACAAGATTAATCTGGAGATGAATCATTGATTTAGTTAGTTAAAATCCATGCATAGAAAAAGTGGATCTTTTGCGTGTGAAGCTACTCTAAGAAACCAAGCTTCCTGCGGATAACCATTGAATTGTTTTGACGGTGATAGGAATAAAAAAAAACAAGTTTCCATTCCACATTATATCAAATCATGTCCGGATTGTGTAACAAAATTCAATGAAATCCCAGTTAGCCAGAAAGAAGTGTAAAAAATTATACCCTATTTTTGTTTTCAAATTAAACTAAACGAGGAAACAAAAAGAATAAAGAAATGGAAAGGCCCCATGTCACGGAATGGGAGGGCTACGTGTTGAACAAGTGGCACGCCAGTATAAGGGGACGATGGAAAGTCAACTTTGTTGGTGTGATCTCAGCCGTCCAACCTATGCGTTAATGTTGACTTGAGATCACATTGGGTGATTGACTGATTAAGACCGACATTCCAAGGTTAGAGTTAGACTAACGTGAGGGAAAAACCCGGAATTAAGGAATTGGGTTTGGTGAAGAATGGAATTTGGGGTGGCGTTGAATCATCAAATGCAAGGATTGAATGGGTCTTAGTCTCATAATCTTGCAGGCACCTTCATGAGATGCCATTCCTTCTACTAGTATTTTTCTCCATGGTTCGTTTTTCAAGATTGATGCTTACAATAACCTACGCCGAAAACGTATCTAAGATCAATCGCTCTTTTTTTTTTCAAAAATAGTTGTAGTTACATACGAAAAATTGCCTTTAAACAAAAATACTTTGTCAAGTACCATTATATAAGAACAGAAAATTTCGTATCAGACTATTGTCAAACACGTCAATCATCTATTTTTGCGTATAAAATTCATTAAAACTCTGAAACGCAATCAAGCAGGCGTGTGTTACGCAGGATGGAGGGTTGTTGTGTGCGTGTGTAGGTTTTGATGTGCATGAGACCATGTTGTTCCACATGTCGAGACTTTGAAATGTATAGGGTTGACTTCTGATTATTTTTTTTTCAAAAAAAAAAGGCTCTTAATCCGACTGGAATGGCGTGTTTGTGGACCATGTAGCAGCTGGGTGTTGGCCATTCTTCAGGATCATTTCTGCCGTTCTAATAGATGATTATTATTGTACCAAATGAGATCTACACCAAACGCCCCATGTTTTTAATGGGACGAAGAACAATATCACAGCCTCCCAGAGAACGTCACCTCTGATTAGCTGGACGGGAAACAGGCCCAACTACGTCTACGTACGTAGGAGACAGATTTGATGTTGGTGTTCATTTCATAAAGTCAAGTTTCATTTCGGTGTTGATTTTCTAACATGTTACTGTTCTTTTTCTGGATTATACCGAAAGTAAAAAGTTTTCACTTAATCAGAGTAGTAGGTTAAACGAAGTGAGACTTTGAAGTATGTAGACCTAACAAGCTTTTGTGGCACCAGCGGAGAAAATACAAAGATAATTGCTTTCTAGGTTTTGGTGAATATTCCTACCGGATGGGTTATGCACTTCCTTGCATCTCTATGCAAGTGACGTGGTTTCCTTTGATGATGGTATATATTTTTACTTCTTATAAAATGAAAAAGGGTGTTGGTTAATATAGTTGGAACTTGGAATCGACGAGCTTCTCTGTTAGTGCGAGCCTACTACTAAGACAATACCATTCCATTCAAGGAACCTGCAGAGCCAGTACTTAGAATCCCACATCTATGTCCCACTATTTAGCAGTTGATTTAGGCAAGGAACGGCCAACTATGAACTTTCCGGTCAATGCAAATCGGAAAGGAAAAATACCCAAAGCTTTGGAACAAGACCGTCTGCTATACATATCGCTAAGAGTGTGCTTTGGAAGTGGGATTTTAAGTGAAAATTTCACTTTGGGGAGGTATTTAGAAATTATTTGAACAGAAATTCTCGAAGGGATTTGAAGCGGAGATTTGGGACCTCCAAAATGCATAGTTCAAATAACTGGTGTGTACTAAATTTTTGTTCAAAGATTTAATTTATAAAACTCTTCTGCGTGAGTGAGAGAACTATGCTTACCTTTTAGGATTTGCTCCCCACCCTTTTAAAGCTTCTTCATTTCCTTTTTTTCAGCTTTTCTCTACATGATAGACATTTCCACCTTCTAGATGCTGAACTCAGGTACTCATCCAAACAAAGAATTTTATAAATATTCAGTTAGAATTTAGAGAGTAATAAAAAAATATTCGAACAAAATATTTTAAAATAATGGGATTTGCAGATCGGGGAATTTAAAGTGCCTAGTATTTCAAAATATATCCCACATCCAAACACAATAGTGGTTTAATATACCTCTCTCTTGCTCTATGTGAGAGGTTACCGGCACAAATGCTATATGAGGCTATCCATACTTTTCAAATACTCTGTAACCAGGAAGAATTACGTGCAAATAGTAGTTCAAAATAAAAATATTATAAATCTCAGTAAAAACTACAAGTTAATAGCTACAATTTTTTTAACTACACCATAATAAGTAAATCAATTGTGAACTACTAAATAAAGATCCGAAGTATGAAAATTTCATCGTACAAAACATAGTCTTACTTTGAAATGCGAATTGTTAATGCCAAGTACCAATAATATTTGTCATTACTTATCATACGAGTTTCTTTTGTCTTATCAAGTTACCACAAAGAGAACTTTGAATATTCCATATTACATCAGCTTGTTATCTAAAGTATATTAACATTGTAATTGATTTCAAACATCTTTCACAAATATTTTGTTCTTACCAAACACTACAGGTTTGACATTGCAAAAATAGGTGTGAAAAAAGTGTTTTAGAGATAATTTAACGCAAATAAAATGTAATGCGAAGTGCAACTATAAAACACTTTAACAAAAAATATTTTTAACATTACTGATGAATTCTCGTTATATTGAGTAAAACTATGTGCTAGACAACAAAATGAGTGATTGTTACTGATTTTGTCACAACAAAAACACTATTTAATCTCATCAAACTTGCTTTGGGTTGTAACCGACTCAAATTTTCTTTCATGGCATTTTCTTCAAAAAATTTGCGAGTGCCATACTTGTTGTTATATATTTATTTGTGAATTGGATAATCATTGTAATCAAAATGGATGAAGCAAAAAAAAAAAAGAATTAGAGTAATGTAACCTACTCGTATGGGTTAATATAGAGGTATCACGCACGAACAAAGTTACAAATAGATTGAGATTGACTGAATGGAAATTGCGGTGCTTTGCTCATTTAGACTAAAATTTCAAAGTCAAGATGTGGAACATGCATAATACGTATCCTGAAATAAAGTTTGGTGTTGTATTGTAAGAACAAAATTATGAAAATACAACACTTCGCATACTCATTGTGTATTGTCTCTTTTTTGCTTTTTTTCAACCGAAAAAAGGCTTCAACTGAATAAAATCTCGGGTCTATTTTGTGTACATTTCGTCGCCTTTATTTGCTTTATAAATCAAAGAAAAGAGGTTTAAAGGCTTACTTTAAGGATCTTCTAACTTTGGTTGCTTGAAACATGGCAAATCCTTGTTATTCTATCAAGATTATGATGAAATAATGTTGCTAATTTTGTACAATTATTGGTGTTCTGCTCAAAACTTTGAAGCTTGAATGAAATATATGACCAAGATGTTTGTTAACCTCGTTTTACTTGTAGAGATCGATTGTCCAAATGAATATGGTAATCGTCCATTTGCGGGAGTTTTCCAAGTTTGAATTAAGACGCATTTGTCTTGCTTATTGTATATGAGTGCCATATATTTACATACAAACAATTAGATAAAGTTCTTTAATAGTCACAAGTTGAAAACCTTGATTATTGTTATAGTTCTTGAGTTAAGGTGGTTTTGAGCATAATAACGTTAACATATATTTTTGAGAATGTTACTATATCCAGTAAAAGACAGTGATAAATTTTTTAAGGGTTTTCAACCCTTTTCTTAAAGTGAAAGGCAACAAATAGAAATATATTTTCGATAAAATCAATTTTGTCTCTCTTTGTAGTCATAAAATTGCAGTACCTTATATAACTGTTTTGCATACTCAGAAGTTGTGCAAATTGCAACACCAGAGTTTAGATGAGGGGCATGAAAAAGATATTAAGAGAACTATTGTATGATAGAAATCCTCTTTAATTATGTGCCCAGATGTGGTGGAGATCAAGAGTCACTCATTATAATTTTGCTATAATTAATTATTGTAAGAGAATAAGATGGAAAACAATAAAGGGGGATTGCTTGATGTTGTTGCCATTTTTATTTTGGAGTGTGGGATATAAAGGTGAGGATGAAATTATGTGTGATTTTATTTTACAATTTAATGTCAAAATTAAATCAAGCACCTGCTTTTATAGATAGTATAGAGATATATACTTGTTTGAAGAGAAGATCCGTGCATCTAGCATTTGAGAACTAACTTTGAGAGAAAAAGCATGCATCTAGCATGGGACATGAGGAGTCTTTCGCAGACCATGACATCAATTCATGAATGGTTACAGCCCAAATCAATTATGGCATTAAAAAAAATTATAGAGATAATTTTGTTCCAAAAAATAATGTTCACGTTTTTATGCTTTTATAGATAATATAGAGTAAATGAACTATCATATCTGCGCGCATCGGATTGTAGAAACGTAAATACAGGAAGTTTGGGTTTAAATAAAACAGGAGGGTCTAGTTTCTGTAGTCACCAGTGAGAAGCATTAATTGTTGCTGAATGCTTTGAGTTTTGTTTTGTGAAGCAACTATCCTGGCACATGGCTCACCTTAGAGCTAAAAGAAAACAAAATAAAAAAGAAACTCTCGAGTTCTCTACTGGATTTCAGATGAAAGTTATGCTGATATGGGTTCTATTCATGGCTTGGGCTGCCAAGCTGGCTATGAACTCTGGAAATGCAGGTCAGGTTGTAGGCCTCAGCCGAAAAGTCTTGGCTTGGGTTGATTTTCTTCTGCCTCATCAGATTAGTATAGATGGTTCATGGCTCCTCGGCTAAGGGCTATTTCCGTAACTTCACGGGTTGGGCCCAAAGGATAATATCTCAGTTCACTATTGTGGTTCGCTGCATAGTTATCGGAACCGAACCGGCCACTGAACCGGTGAAGTCACACGTTCGAATGCATTTTTTAGAGAACCGGGTCATAGTTGAGCTACTTTCACCGACCGGTCATGGCAGGTTCAGATAACTCTTTCATGGATTTGGGCCAAAAATATAAGATAATTCTCATTTAAGGTTGACCAGAATTGTGGCGTCTGATGCTTGTCTTTGGTTCTTTAAGAACCGTTGCATGCAAATTCTTATCACAATCAATATAAAAGATCGTCGAATATTTCAAAATATGTGTGCGCCCGCAAAAAATAACAAGCTCATAGTTGTGAACTTGTTGTGTTTTTTATTTGACATACTTTAATATCAACCACCACATCTTGATTGGAAGAAAACTTTTACCGAAAGGTTCCAAGGTAACGATACTAATCCCGTCATCCGTCAGAACTTACTCCAAACTAATAAAAAACTTCGAATTAAGCTTTACGCTTTATAAGCAGAACAAATCTTGCATCTTCTTAACGCGAGTAAAGCGCGGTGTCTGTGAGAGATCTTCAAGATTTTGCAAGTGCCGCTCAAAGAGTTCATTCATGAGTTCATATCCAAAATTTTTGCAAAGAATCCCTTCCATTTTTGGCCCTTACGTGCATGTTGGAAAGTCGAACATCTTCACGAGTATTGAGTTTCATTGGTGAGTAACATGTTTCCTCAATCTTTTCAACTTGTAGACGCTTAATGCTTGATACAACTTCTTTCACTTCAGAGGCCGTTGGAATGTAAACGGGTATGTTGAATGAGTCCACAAGCACTTCGCTTACCAGACCCTACAATTTTATAAACTTAATGCCATCTAAAATACAGTGCACATTATGCACCATAAATTCTAGCAAACGTCTATTTTCACACCGGATTATGCTTTTTCAACACCCCTTGTTGCTATAAAGTGTGTTAGATACAAAATATTCACTTTTTCAGCAACAAATGACGAGACAGAGCAAACTGTTAACCTTATACTTGAATCACCTAACACTTTTATATATACTAGTTAGGATCACGTGTTTTGCACGTCAAATAATAATTCAAAACAAAAATACAATAGACCTTGGCGAAATAGAAAATCAAATCAAAACTTAATTAGTACGACTATTTTACTTAAATTATTATAAGTAAATCAGTCGTGAATTGCTAATTACCAAAGACTCAAAAGATGAAAAGTTTGTTGCATAAAACATGGCCTTATCGTTAAATGCAAAATACTACCAATATTTGTCACTATTAATTTTTTTTTTTGGTTACATTAAGTTGTCCTTACAGAGAATTTTGAGTGTTTCATATTGCATCTAGTTATCCAAGGTGTAGAGATATTCTTATCAGTTTCAATCATGTTCCACAAATATTCTCACCGAACACTATCAACTTTGGCATTGCAATAATAAAGTGAAGAAGGTCTTCTAGGGACAATTTGACGCACATATTGTGAAAAGTATATGTTGGAGTTGTCTAGTCTCTTGTGATATATTTCTATGACACGTATATAACTCTTTGAAACATGAGATAAGAGTTACGAATAGAAAAAGTATACTAACTAAATAATAGGGTTAAGTATACGTTAGTATCCTGAAAGTACCCCGAGATCCTACTTGGGGTCTAAAAGTTTATTTTTTTATGCATAAGGTTCTATGATTTCAAATTTACAATAAGTAAGGACTTCCGTCCAAATTCCTAACAATCTGACCCTTTCCGTCATGGGCAATTTTGTCAAGTCATATTTGATTTTTTATTATTAAACCCTTTGATTTTGGAACCCTAAGAAATTGTAAGACTCTCATCTCAGGTCACATCCCCAGAACCACCTCGTCAACCCTTTGACCGGTTAAAAGCCTCAATCGCTTTCTCTTTATACCAATCTCACTATTTCTCTCTAACTGCATTTCTACACGTGCATACCACACTCTCTCTCTAGAGAGCTGAGCCCTCGTATGGAGACAAACAATTTCAATTCAACCACCAAAAATCCCAATCCTCAAAGCCCAAATGCCCACGGAGGCCACCCCAAATTTCCAGAATCGTGACCTCATCCTAGTCCCACACCTGCCCGATTTTCACGCCGAAATCACAGCCTCAGAAGGCCACGACGACCTCCACTTCTGGCAATTCATGATTGCCGCCCTGGTAGGGCACATGGCCATGTTCCCAATCGACCTCATCAAAGCCCGAATGCAGGCCCTTAGGCCCCCGCCCAATGAAAGGTGAAAGGTGGCTCATTTAAGTTAGTTGAAAGGTGGGTCAGGTGATGGAGATCCCGCCGATCTGGTGATCCCCGGCAATGATGTTGCGCCGATTTTTTTACGGCGACTATGTTGGTGCACCACGGTGGTTGTGGTATTGGTGCCGACAGTAATGTGATGAGACGGAGCCAGCGGTGATGGTGATCTGATGAGATTAAACGGCATGGTGGTGGCATGGTTTGACTATGGTGATGCTGATTTTGGTGTTTTGGCCTCTCTGTGTATGTTAGATCATTGGTGGGGCTTGGATAAGTGCCGAACTGGGTAGGGAGGAGATGGGTGAAAATTTGAAGAAGAGAAAAGAAATTAAAGAGGAAGAGAAGAGAAAAAAATTAAACTTGTCCAAACAATTTTGCCCCTGATGGGTTTGCTTAGAACGTTAAGAATTTGGACGGAAGTCCTTACTTATTGCAAAATTGAAACTACAAACCTTTTTGTGTAAAAAAAATAAATTTTTGGACTCTCCGGTGAGATTTTGAGGTACTTTCATGGTAAGAACGTGTATTTAACCCTAGATAGTATTAATATAAGTTTAAATCTATAGTCCAAAAGGGTTGAAAAAAGTTAAGCATCAAGAGTTAGGATCAATAAATGTATACTTATTTTGTAAAATGGTAGTAGTTATGAGCTAAAATTTTACATATTTAAAATCAAGAATCAAATGAACTCGAGAGGCATAGTAAGGCACATGTACAAACTCAATTCTTTAGTCAATAAATTCAATGGCCATTATTGTTAAGGATTTTCCTAAATATTATGTTCTTTAGATTTAATATTTGGCCTTTTTTCTACAAGCATCTCGAGTAAAGTTCAAAATATCATCATCTAAGACTTTCAGTATCATTTATTGTCCTTTTTTTTTTTTGACTGATGGACATTAATTGTAGAAAGAATAATCGCCGGTCAAAATAGTACCTAAACTTTATTTTTTTTTTCAATTTTAATTTTTTCTAGCTTAATCAAATGTCAAATACATTTTGTCTAAATCTATGGTTAATCTTAGTATTACCTTCTTCTTCCTCTAAAACAGTTTATACTATATTCATAATATTCTAAAGCTCTCATTTGCTTTTACTAGCATGGCCTTGTTAATCTTATTATTACATCTGGCTATTAATTTTCTTGTGCATGTAATTTAGCATATATTTGTAACAAGACTAAAATGGACAAATTTTTATGATACTACTACACCAACTTATCTAAAAAGTCAAAGCGTGTGCGCACGCGTGCACGATTGCCCACATACGAGGGTCCTCTTACGAAATGAGTGATGTGAAGTAGATATGAGCTCATAATGGTAATGAAAGGAGTAATACCTCAGTTTAGTATTGCGATTTGCTGCATGTTCAATTGCGAATCATCGAAAATGAAAATTTTTGAATAATGAGTAATTATATTTAAAATACTTATAAAAATATCGTTATATTGTAACATTAATGTATGAGGATTTAAATTTAGTGTGTTTTTGAATTTTTGTACCACCGACCATCATAATCTTTATCTTTCTCGTTCGTTACTCTATATTCATTCTTCCAATTTTCAAATTTCATATCATCAAATCACAAAGAAACACGAATAGATCAATGTTTGTTCTTGTCTTATTTTTAATTCTTACAGTTGTTAACTTGTATGTGACTATTATCCTCAATACAATTAGTAATTGTTGTTGATTAATCTTAGTAACTTAATTAAATCACTATAAATAGTAAATTCATGTGATTAATAGTCAAATTGAGTAATCTGTTTTACACTTAAGAAGGTATTAGTGATGCAAATTTTTTTTATGTTAACCATCATTTTTTTTAATGAATATTTTTTGGTTCCCCTCCATTGAACTTTCTAGATCTGCCCTTGAGAACCGAAAGTGACCACTGAACTGGTGAAGTCACACAGTTCAAATGCATTCTTGATCCATGTTGAGAATTGGGTCATCATTGAGCTACTTTGACCGATCGGTCATGTCTGGTTCAGATAACTCTTCATTGACTTGGGCCAAAAATATAATTCTCCTTCAAGAAGTTTGATAGTTGTTTTTGGTCCTTTAAGAACCTTCTTCATAGTCAATATAAAAGATGGTCGTATATATCAAAATATGTGTGCACCGCAAAAAGAATAAGCTCATGTAGTTTTGAACTTATTATTATTATTATTATTATTATTATTATTATTTCACAAACATTAATATCAACCACCACATCTTGATTGGAAAATAACTTTTACTGAAAGGTCCCAAGATAACGAGACTAGTTCTGCCTAGTAACAGAACTTATTTTAAACTGACAGAAAACTTAGAATTAAGTTTTACGCTTTACAAGTAAAAACAAATCCTGCATCTTCTTAACGCGAGCGAAGCGCGTCGTGTGGGAGAGATCTTCAAGCTTTTGCAAGTGTCTCTCAAAGAGTTCATTCATGAGTTCAGATCCAAAGTGTTTGCAAAGAATGCCTTCTGTTGTGGCCCTTAAGTGCAGGTTGGAAAGTTGAACATCTTCACGAGTACTGAGTTTTATAGGTGAGTAATAAATTTCCTCAATCTTTTCAACTTGTAGATTCTTAATGCTTGACACAACTTCTTTCACTTCAGAGGCAGTTGGAATGTAAACGGGTATGTTGAACGAGTCCACAAGCGCTTCGCTTACCAGACCCTGCAATTTAATAAACTTAATGCCATCTAAAGTACAGTGCACATTACGCACCATAAATTATAGCAAACATCTATTTTCACAACGGGTGACGCTTTTTCAACACTCCACTCGTTGCTATCAAGTGTGTTTGGTACAAAACGTTCATTTTTTCAGCAACAAATGATGGGGTAGAGCAAATCACCCAACACTTCTATATATACCAGTTAGGATTACGTGACCTTAGCATACGTGACCTTAGCAGAATACACAATCAAAACTTAATTAGTACAACTATTTTACTTAAATTATAGTAAGTAAATCAGTTGTGAACTGCTAATTAAAAACTCAAAAGATAGAAAGTTTGTTGCACAAAATATGGCCTTATTGTTAAATGCTAAATACTACAATATTTGTCACTATTACTTTTTTTTTTTGGTAGTTGTAGTTACAGACAATTCTAAGTGTTTCATATTACACCTAGTTATCCAAGGTGCACAGATATTGTAATCAGCTTCAATCATGTTTCACAATATTCTCACCAAACACTAATAACTTTAGCATTACAGTAATAAAGTGAAGAAGGTCTTCTAGGGATAATTTGACGCACATATTGTGAAGAGTATATGTTGGAGTTGTTTAATCTCTTGCGATATATTTTTGTGACACGTATATAACTCTACGAAACATAAGATAGGAAAACAGAAAAAAAAAAACTAAATAAATAATATTAATAAAAGTTTAAATCTGTAGTCCAAAATGGGTTGTGAAAAATTTAAGCGTGGGGAGTTAGGATCAATAAATGTGTTAGGATCAATAAATGTATTACGTATTTTGTAAAATAGTAGTAGTTAATATATTTAAAACTAAAAATCAAATGAATTCAAGAGGCCTAATAAGGTACATGTACAAACTCAATTCTTTAGTCATTAAATTCAGTGATAGTAATTGTTAAAAATTTTCCTAAATATTATGTTCTTTATATTTAAAGTTTGGCCCTCTTTTTTTCTACAAGAATCTCGATTAAAGTTCAAAATATCATCATCTAAGACTTTCATTATCATTTATTGTTCATCTTATTTTTTCTATAAACTGATGGGCATTAGCTGTAGAAATAATAATCACCGGTCAAAAATAGCCCGTCCACTTTATTTTGTTTCCCTTTTTAATTTTTCCTAGCTTAAGTTTCAAATGTCAAGTGTATTTTGTCTAAATTTATGGTTAATCTCAGTATTACCTTCTTCTTATTGCGTTTTTCTGTGAAACAATTTATATTATACTCTAAAGCTCTCATTTGCTTTTACTAGTATGACCTTGTTAATCTGAGTATTACATCTTAGGCTATTTATTTATAGTGCATGTAATTAAGCATATATTTGCCGCAAGACTAAAATTTTTAGTACAAATTTCTATGATATTACTACACCGTCTTCTCTAAAAAGTCAATATGTGTGTATGCACGCGCGCATGTACAATTGCCCGCATGCAAGTGTGTCCTTTTTAAATTATTGATACAAAATGAGTGATGTGAAGTAGATATGAGCTCATAATGGTAATGAAGAAGTAATTTAAAATTTGTACAAAATATAACTTTTTCTCCCTATATACGTACCTTTTACATCTATATGAATTCAAACACCATAAAGTTCATCTATATTATTTTCTAACCTTGATTTTTCATCGGATAATAAGACTCATCATCAAAATAAAACAAAAGTATATCATCAGTGGCATGAGGTTTTGAGTCAACGGAAATCATTTTTCAGACAATGCATTTTTTTATATTTGGTGCTTGAAAATCGTTTTTCAGAAAAGGTTTTTCGGTGTTTGGTGCATGCATAAGATTTTTCAACGGAAAATAATTTCCAATCAACTTATTTTAAAGAACAAAATGTCGGAAAATCACTTATCATTTAAAACTCGATAAGTCATTTTTCAGACAACTGAACACACATACCTACACACACTTACACATACTCGCGCACACCCCCCCCCCCCTGACACACACGCCCGCACACCCACCCACCCACACATACACACCCCCCAACACACACGTGCGCCTGCCAGACCATTTGCACCCCCCCCCCCCCCACACACACCCCCACTCCCCAACACATGCACACACGCCTGTCCACCACACATCTACCCCTAAACACACACACACCCACCCACCCACAAATATGCACAAACCGCAGAAACAGTGAAAAAATATCTTTTTTTTTGTATAGATATTTGTATCATTGCACGACACCCAAACAACGAAAAATAAAATCTATGAAAATGTTTTTAGGAATTGCTATTTCCGGAAAGTATTCTCCGGAAAAGCATTTTTCGAAAAGTGTTTTCTGTAAAGCATTTTTCGTAAAACAAACATGACCTAAAATTCAAAAATACCCTTTTCACGCCACTTTGGATAAATTTATACTCTTTTAGAACTAAAAATATGTTACTGAACTTGTAAATTCTTAATGAAAATTTATTTAAATTTAGCTAAATGTGATTTAGCCTCACCAATTTAAATGTGAAAACATCTTTAATTTTTGTGAACCTTTTATATTGAAATAGGGCATTTTAACAAAAAATAGTTAGTCATTCAATCCATTGGGATTATTGTAAAACAGTGGGGCTAAATCTTAACCAATTTTGGTTTAATTCATATCCTTTATCACAAAAGGATACATAAGTGAATTGTGACCTCTTTAGAGATAAATATTTAAACTTAGACAAAAATGTTGTAATTTAGTCTCAGCATTTTAAAAGTCAAAAACACTTTTCAATTTTGGAACATTGTAAATTTAAAAAGGGTATTTGCAGGAGAAAAATGTTTAGCCTTTAAATTCTAGGGTATCAAAACTTAAGAGTTTCAAGCAGAAAAAAAAAATCATTAATCCTTCCGACCTCAAATAAGTTGGAGTCTTTGTCAACTGAGTTTTGCCTAATCATATTCCTACAAGAGTGGACTATACAAGGATGATAACCATATATATATATATATATATATATATATATATATATATATATATATATGGGAGCCGATCCCTGTCTACTGGTGGAAAAATAACAATTACTCCACCATAAATGTAGCCATCCACGTGTACTCGTGGACGGCTCAGATGTGTTTTTTTTTCCTTGAAAAAGTGGCAACCCCTGCTCTTTATTGCAGTTGCAAAATTTTACTAAAATGCCATGGGAATTGAAAAAAACCCCAACCGTAAGAAAGACTAGCGGTTGGTGACTAGGAGTAACCCAACTGCATCAAAGTGTTGCGGTCTGTCATTTATCGGGGTTGGTCATTGCTGCTTTCCTTTTTCCCTCTTTCTGCGTGGCCCACCTTTTCTCTCTTTCTGGCCACATTTTCTCTCTCTCTCTCTCTCTCTCTCTCTCTCTCTCTCTAGGGTGCGTGGCCTACATTTTCTCTCTTCTGGCTACATTTTCTCTTTTTCTGGCCAGCTTTTCTCTCTCTTTGTATGCGTGGCCCACCTTTTCTCTCTTTCTGGCCACATTTTTTCTCTTTCTCTCTTTGTGTGCTCACCCACCTTTTCTCTCTTTCTGGCCACCTTTTCTCTCTTTTTGGCCACCTTTTCTCTTTTTCTCTCTTTGTGTGCGTGGCCCACCTTTTCTCTCTTTCTCTCTTTGTGCAAAAGTAGGATATGATGCCCAACCGCATAAAAGTGTAGCGGTTGGTAAAAAAAAATATATTGCAATGATGACCAACCGCTACACTTAGTAGCGGTTGGGGGGCGATGAGCCTATATAAGAATATGATATATATATATATATATATATATATCATATTCTTATATATATATATATACATGAGAAGCAAGGAAGAGAAGAGGAGGAAAAAAGAAGAGAAGCAGCAATGATGAAATGAGAAGCAAAGAAGAGAAGAGGAGAAGAAAAAAGGAAAGCAGCAATGACCAACCGTAACAAAGTGTTGCGGTTGGGCGTCAATCGCAACACTTTGTTGCGGTTGGGTGTAAACCCCCTGCGCCACCAACCGCTAGTCTTTCTTGCGGTTGGGAGTTTTTTCAATTCGTGGGGCATTTTAGTAAAATTTTGCAACTGCAAGAAAGAGCAGCGGTTGCCACTTTTTCAAGAAAAAAAAACACATCTGAACCATCCACGAGTACACGTGGACGGCTACATTTATGGTGGAGAAATTGTTATTTCTCCACCGGTAGACAGAGATCGGCTCATAATATATATATATATATATATATATATATATATATATATATATATATATATATATATATATATGAGCCGTCCATGTGTACTCGTGGACGGCTCAGATGGGTTTTCTTTTATTTGAAAAAGTTACAACCGCTGCTCTTTCATGCGGTTGCAAAATTTGACAATAATGCCCTGCAAGACTAAAAAACCCCAACCGCAGGAAAGACTACCGGTTGAGGGCCCACCCAACCGTAACAAAGTGCAGCGGTTGGGTACGCCCACCCAACAGCAACAAAGTGTAGCGGTTGGGTACCAACCGCTACACTTAGTAGCGGTTGGATAATGAGTGGTGTAAGTTGTGCATTAAAGAAAGTAACTTGTGCATTAAAAAAAAATTTGGATGGATGCCAACCGCTACAAAGAATAGCGGTTGGGGACTTAGGTTGGGCCCGAAAGTGATGATGCCAACCGCTACACTTAGTGGCGATTGGTCGGTCATGTTACAAAAAATTTCTCACGGCCAAAAGAATTTTTTTTTTTTGCATCATCACCGGCCGCAACAAAGTGTAGCGGTTGGTGAATTGCTACACTTTGTTGACCTAAAATGCCCTTCTCCGCTGTCACTCTCTCTCTCTCTCTGTGGCACTGCTCAATCTCCCTCTTTCTTTATCAGAGCTTCTCTCTATCTAGCAGCTCCGTGAGATGATGCCGATAGACGCTGCCGCCACGAGGATGACATCGATGGAAGACGCAGACCAATGAAGTAGAGTAAATCATCAAGCCAGCGTTGGCCGACGACGTTGTCAGAGGGACGATGCCGACGAGGTCACAGATGAAGCTAAACAGATCCGCAAGCCGTCGCTGTCATTCGCACGTGCCATCGTCACTCTCTCATCCCTTCGTTGCCGCTACCTCATCCATTTGTCCAGATCAGCAAAGATATGTGGCAGGGGCGATGGATCTGACCACCGTCTCTCTCTAGATCTGAACGGCGAAAAGCCTCCATCTCTCTCTCTCTCTCATCTCTCCAAATCTGAACGGCAGCCATGGATCTGAACTGTGGCGACGCAACCATCTCTCTATCTCTCATCTCTCTCTAGATCTGAACAATTTTGAACTGTGCATGTGGTGGTGTGCAGTGGTGCACGGTGGGTATGGTGGGTTCATTGGTGTTGCTCGGTTGTACTGTGGTGGTGGTTGGGTGGCACGGTGGTTGTATGACGTGATACTTGTGGGTGGTCCGGTGGCATTTGTTGTGTTGTTATTGGGTGGTACGATGACAGTCTAATGGTGTCCGTTGGCAGCCAAGGTGGTTGTGGCGATGTTGTTTGGCGAAATCCGGTCATGATTCCAAACCGGAAAAAAGAAAAATTAAAGACCTTATAATTTTTGAATAAAATCCAGGACACTAAGTCAATTGACATCAGAATAAAATATAAAAAAAAATAAAGGACTCAGATTATCCTGGGTTGAAAAACAATGGGAGAAGAAGATGAACAGTAGTATCAAAGGGTGTTTTGGGAAGGGTTTGGACATTTCTCAACCGCTCATAAGACTAGAGGTCAGTCGAAAAACTGAAAAAAAAAATAGAGATCTTGGCCATTTAATGTTACACGTGGATGGCTGGATGAGGGGTGGAGAAATAAGGATTTCTCCACCGGTAGATAGGGATCAGCATATATATATATATATATATATATATATATATATATATATATATGGGAGCTGATCCATTGATAGCGCTAGCAAAATAGGACAAGTTGCTAGCGCGATCTGGCCGTCCATCCCGAAAGATGGACGGCCCAGATCTTTTTTTTACGTTTGTTTTAAGTCCGTCCGCTATATTATGTAGCGGACGATTTTTTGACAAAAATACCCTCCAACTTAAAAAGAGGCCATCCGCTACATTATGTAGCGGACAAGTTTTCTGACTTTTTTCTCTTTCTCTCTCCTTTCTCTCATAAATGCTCTGACATTTTTTTTCTCTTTCTCTCTCTCCTTTCTCTCGTCCGCTACATTATGTAGCGGACAAATTTTTTTACCTTTTTTCTCTTTCTCTCTCCTTTCTCTCATTAATGTCACGACATTCTTTCATTTCTCTCTCCTCTCTCTAATCATTTTTTCTCTTTCTCTCTCCTTCTCTTATTAATTCTCTCTCTCTCTCTCGTTTCTCTTCAGAAAGGGAAGAGGAGCAAATTGCAGCCGATTCCAGCACGAGAAAAGCAACTCCAAAAAACCCGAACAGCAAAACAACCGCCATCACCAGCACAATTGAATCAAAATTGGATTGTATTGGATTGATGTACAGATCAAGTTCGTTCTTGTTCGTGGGTCTCTTTCTCTGTCCGGGCTTGTTTTACTCAACCCGTTTTTTGGGGCGCCGGAGGAACCAATTAATGAAGAAGCTTCGGAGCATAGATCAAGCATGGAAACGCTCATGAGCCGAGGTCAGAAGATGTGGAACGATGAGTTATGGCGGTTCACAACCTGTGAATCAAAGCGAAAAGCAACTGCCACACCATGAAACACCATGAAACGACGAAATTGTGGAACCATAGCTTCTGCTTCGAAGTGAATGGAACCGTTGAAATTGTAGATGAAAGCCATGCTCTAAGGGCCGATATGCTCAAACTCTTTTATGCGTATACCGAAAGGAAGATCCCATTTCTAATTAACAAAGTGGTAAGAAAACAGAAGAGACAGAAAGGAGGAGAGAGGAGGGAGAAAACAGAAAAGTGGTGAGAGAAGAGAAAAGAGAGAGGAAGGAGAGAGAGAGACAGAAGAGACAGAAGAAATTGATGAGAAAGAGAAAGAGATGTCAGCAAAATTAATGTGCTACTCGTCCGCTACATTATGTAGCGGACATAACGGAGTCTGAAAATTTGTCCGCTACATAATGTAGCGGACGTAACGGAAAAAAGTCTGAAAACTTGTCCGCTACATTATGTAGCGGACGGACTCGGAGGGTATTATTGTAAAAAAAATGCAAAAACTTGTCCGCTACATAATGTAGCGGACGGACTTAAAAAAATGAGAAAAAAAAAGATCTGGGCCGTCCATCTTTCGGGATGGACGGCCAGATCGCGCTAGCAACTTGTCCTATTTTGCTAGCGCTATCAATGGATCAGCTCCATATATATATATATATATATATATATATATATATATATATATATATATATATATATATATATATATATATATATATATATATATCTAGATTACAATAGAATTAAAAAAGCATTAATTGTATGAATATGTTGTCATGAAAATAAGGATATTCTAATACAATTAATACGCACTTAGGATTATTTATTTCTCATGAACCCAAATTTATAATTAAGAATAAAAGATTATTAAAAATTATGTGTGTAAATAGTTTCATTACACAAATATGCAGGTACTTAAGACCTAGAATTAACTTAGTTTATGATAGCTTTAATACCCTAATTATTTGTAGTGATCTATATACTTACACAAAAATTCAAATATATAGCGTACGCATGGACACACCAATATGAATTACAAAATTAATTAAAAACAAAATTGATGTGGTGACAAAATATTCAATCTAATTTAAGACAAACATTACCTTTCTCTTTCTCTTGCAAAAAAGGTTACTGAAAATTCGGTTATGGTGCAAGTTGTTTCTTTAATCGAAATTGATAGAGAATTGTAGTAACCCTAGATAGGACAGTTTAACTTTATCGTGAACAGGAGTAGGTTCTAATAGGATTTTTTTTCAATAACAGGATTTCAACTATGATTTTATAAGATTCTTTTATTTTTTTATCCAGTAAAAGTCAAAATAACCCTTAATTCTAACAAAAAAATATATGCCCGTAAGGGTAATTTAAGGAAAGAGGCCTGATATCTTACAAAAAGTCAAAAATACTCTTATTTTTTAATAGTACAATAATCTAAACAAAGGGATTTTATTGGAAAAAAGTTATAAGTCAAAAGCACCCCTATCTACTCCTAATAATGAATAAAGACTACAAATTTAAAAAGGATATTTCAAGGGGAAAAATAGATTTCTCATTTAATTCCAACCGTATATAGTATAGATAGTGACCAAAAAAAATTTCCTTACCTCCTTAACCATATCTGCTAGTGAGTCACCCAAACATTCTAGCACATCAAGAATAGTTGATTCCGAAGGTAGGGTTCCTTCGGCCCGGCATGGCATAATGACCACCAGCAACCCATCACCGGCCAATTCCATTGACCTAGCGCTAAAAAAAGCCTCAATGTCACTCGAAAATTGAGCCGCGTACGCGTTCATGACTTCACGAGAGCTAAGCACGTAGCTTACTCTCCCCTTGTTCCATGCTGATGAATACTCTTGTGTTACTTCCTTGGGAACTTTTGCAAGCCAATTTAGAGCAAAAGACGAGTGCATGAAGTTCATCGATGCCTTTGGGAATAATCGGCCATGGAACGAGCCCGGGACTCCCGCTGCCATGTACTGCCTCTCTGGAGGAAGCGCCTTAAACAACGTGTTGAAGTCGTTGGTGACATTATCGTTAAAGAAGACATGGAATTCTGGTTCTTCCAAATCAGGACCACAGTTTTTGAGCTTGAGCTGTACTGCTTGCATTATGGTTTGGACACATGAGAAAGTGTTGGGACCAACTGAACATCCGAGGTCTGCTATGGAGAAGACTCTTGAATTGTTTTGTATTTCAAGATTTTCTTGGATGCTTTTTGCTAACAAGGCCTTTGCCCTGGTTGATCCTTCTTCCTGTCAATTCGTCTAGTTAGTTCTTTTACACAACAAAATTCAAGGGTAATG
Source organism: Escallonia herrerae (assembly GCA_033070095.1). Classification (NCBI taxonomy): domain Eukaryota; kingdom Viridiplantae; phylum Streptophyta; class Magnoliopsida; order Escalloniales; family Escalloniaceae; genus Escallonia; species Escallonia herrerae. The sequence goes on from JAVXUP010001132.1 coordinate 137,309, forward strand.
GTCAAGAGTGTTCATAGTCCGGTTTAGTCTGAAATTGGACCGGTTGCTCTGCTCTCCATGTGCAGTTAAATCGTGCACATGGCACGAGTAGCGCCAATAGTCAAAGGAAAATTTTTGGATGATATCCAGGTTGTAGGTTGTGAGCAAAAATCATTCATATATACCGACACTTATTAGTCGTAAATGCAGTTGGTGACATTTCTTGCTAACACGTCACATCCAAGTAATAATTCTTGTCAGCATTAACGTCCCAAATTAAAAGTGTAAAAACATTTACTGAGCAATTTAATGGCGCTATACGAGGAATTGTAGATATCTTTCTACAATCGAGCAGACAAAAAATTTTCATCTATTTAATTTGCTGTAAGAACGCATCCCATAATGTCACCTGATTAACTAGTGCACATATTTTTTAATTGTTGAATTCTGCGTAAGTAAATTAGCACGGTTCAATAAATTCCAAGAAAATCAAGTGAAAGGCAGAAGGAAATCCATATTGAAGAAGAAATTCAAAGAAACTATTACGCGGGCGGATCCATGCATACCCAATCCCGAACAAATTTGTGTTAAAATGGGAGACAGTGTATCGATTATGAAGTTGAAGACGATCCTTGTCACGATGAGAAGCTTTTAGTAGCAGAAAGGGAGACAGACCTGGGACTTGGAGTTCTGGGTGTAGCTGTTGGGGCCATTCCCGCCGTTCATTGAAACTGTCTCCACCATTTTTTTCTGCTTGTGCTTCTCAGATAAAAGATCTCAAAAGGTCCTCTCCTCTTACAGACTTCAGAAGATTGTGTGTGTGTGTGTGTGTGTGTGTGTGTAAGCAAGAACCAAACTATATTCATTATTATGGTCAGGACGTATCAATCACTGGGAGAAGTCCAATGGATTAGGTTTAGACTTTCGACACGAGAATTATTATGTTATTTTATTAAATAATAATAATAATAAACTTAAAGTAGCCGCCACAATGTGACACTGCACACTGGAGGAGCGCAAGTGGCTACTTATTTGTTTAGTTTCGAGCTTTATTCGTGTTCATTTAATCTTCAAATTTTTATTTGAACTCGTTCGAAGTTCGTTTCACAAAATTCGTGTTAAACTTTAGTTCGTTCGTTTATTTATACGAACCGCACTCGAATTTGAAAGCTCGTACTCTCGTTCAGAACAATTATTTTTAAATCAGAACTATACCTTAGTTGATCTAATTATCTAATTGATTTTAGGGCTTCCGAGTTTAAATTAATTTATACTATAATTAAGTTATATGAGTTTTGAGTTTGGAACATATTATAATTAAGTTATTATTGAGACGAGTTGTTCACAAACACATTCGTGAATGCTTCGGAATGTTCATGTTCGGCTCGTTTAATCAACGAGCTCTAATATTTTGTTTGTGTTTAATTCGTATATTGTAGAACTTTTTCCAGAACTAACTACGAGCACTTCATGAACAACTTTGTTCATTTACGGCCCTATCCATATGTCACGAGCCTGTAGTGTTTCGTATGGTACTTTCTTGACTAGTCCACTGGATACAAGCTCGAAAAATGGAATACTGAATCAGGACCAAAGCTGAAAACTAAAATTTGTGTGGAGGATGTTTGTTACTCCAAAACAGGGGCAAATTTGGTGCCAGTCCCAGCGTTTTTGGCACCCTGTTACGAAGCCAATTGACTCCTTGGTCAGATTTTAGCCAAGAAAATGGCTGATTATTGATGTTGATTTATCTGGTGCAAAATCGAGTATTCTAGAGCGGACTTAGAAATGAAAATCAGTATCGAAATTACTTCGTGCAAATTGTAGACATAATGTACCGTTTTTTATTCCTGCGTTGCACTATTTCTGGTTACAATTAAAAATTTTGGCTGATGCACGACTGAGAAAAGAGCAAGAAAAGGTACTTGAAGTGGGTATGGGGACTTTAAAATGCAGTGTTAAAATCGAACTCGTGCATATGAATGTGCGATGTACATGTTGCTTGTGTTCAGCCTTGCCATGAAAATGGGAAGAAATCACATTTTTGTACTTGTTTCTCATGGAGTTGTGTTCTTGACACGGTGAAGGGCATGAGAGTTTCAAGTTAAATGCAAGTACAGAAATGTAAATTTTTCCGAGGGTGGAAATTATTAGTAGCAAGAAGCAATGTCACCTAGGGATGGATCTTTACGGACCAAAAGACATGAATACGGAAGCGAAGCAGTTGGATATACAAGGCTCCATTGAGTTGAGTAATTGCAGTCTCTAAATCATTGACTTGAAACTATAGGAGTGATGCAGTTGATTACTTATTGAAGATAATGATGCTTCCATTATTCTGAGATGAAGCCCCCAGTACTGGGATCAAGCTGAATGAATATATAGATTTACATGATTTCAACTGAGACATGGGATCCTCATGACATCAGACAGGCAAGTCTAGTTTATGACCTCTAAAATGACCATCTCAAGGCCTTCAAGGTATGACATGACCTTTTCTTTTTCTTGTCTAAATTTTGAAAGCTAGAAGAGAGATTAAACTACAAGCGCAAAGTGGGGACGATCCTTCGACCGGATCAGTCGAGGATAAAGGTGTCTACAACACACTCTAGAGTCCAAGACTTCCTCCCCAACGAACTACGCATATGATCGAATCCAACTACTCATATAGAAAAGTGCATAGATACGATGGGGCTGCTGATCCACGCAATGGTCCATAGGCTGCGGAAGGAAGGAGGAAAAGGGAGAACATTCCGAAATTCATGAAGGCAACGCTTTTAGTTTCTGACAACCTCGCGCAATGTTTACATGTTTGCATTTTGAAACCAGAAGTTGTCCTGGAGGATGCGAGTCTCTGTAATGTCTCCTACCTAGAGAGCTAAGTTCACTTTGATGTTATACTCTAATTGCACTGTGCTGGAATTCTCTTACTCGTGAATTTCTAATCCGTTTACATCATTGTTTATACAATACAAATGCCGATGCTATACACGACTATCTCCGTTTTTTAGTTATTTGCTTGAGAAACAAGCCTAATAATTTTTGGAATGAGAGCTCGGGGTGATTCTTGACCAATTTAAGAATTATCATATTGGATTGGATTGGCATGGCATGGCATGGGAAAACAGGACCTCAACTTGAAAAGTGCCTAGCAGTGAAGGCTATTCCTTTACTCCAAGAACACTTTGATTTCCCAAGAACAACAAAAACCCAACCTAGAGAAGAAATAGCCTGATTGAGATGCCAGAGCTTTAACTCATCTTCATATAATGGGACCCCTTCACTCATCATTATCATCTTTAAATACAAGGGGCCTCATAATTTTGGTACAGAATACAGACTATTGGTCTACCGTTAACCCAGACCCCAGGCATGCAGTCTCAAATGGCAATTCGTCTTCTCCCTTACACTTCACTTTCACTGTATTAAAGTCACTCACTGCCATTGCCTTGATGTACCAACCTAAAAATGTCAAAATTAGCCCAGATCCCAATTTTGAGTTCATTCATTATTTCCCCTTTCAAAAATATCATTTTATTTAATTTAGTTGGGGTTGCTCTTTCCAGTAAAAACCAAAAAGAAAGACAACTTTGTTAGCTCTTGAAGAAGAAAACAGAAAACGTGCTGACAAAATGTCATAACAAAAGACAAAATGTTAGAACCATTTTGTTTACTGGTTTGATTGTTTTGCTATACTGTATTTCTCACCACTTGATCATCCAGAGATGGGAGAGAACCAGTAATAGGAGCTTAACTTTAACTCTTCATAGAAAATCAGCCAAAGAAATGAACTAATGACAATTTTCATTTGGAAATAACTCCTGAAAGGGTTCTTGATAGCCAGGTCAAACTACCGATTCAAACACCACAAGGACCCTTGTTTATTTCATTACGGTCTTCATTCAAACGTGCCTATAGGTGGTTACGTAAAATGCAACAATTACCAAATCGCTAAGCCAAGCAACGGTCAAAATTGAACCATATACCCGTAAATTCAGAATTTACCCAGTGTGGCCTTCCCAGAATTTGTTATACTTGACACATTAATCTCACTTCCACCAGTTTTCTATCTGTGCATATTTTGGAATGCAATCTTGTTTATTGACATTGCTTCCTTATATTATAACTTCTCAAAGTTTCAGATTATCGCGCATGAAAAGTAGACTACGAAGAAAATTATATACACATTTGGCATGATGCACATAAATTAACTCCCTAAAACTCAGTTCATGCCATTTATTACGTCTGTACCAAAGAAACAAGATATTAGCTAAATGTTAGGTGAGCATTACCCTTATCAGGTAATATGTGATAACTTGATGTTAGATCATCAAAAAGAGTAGAAGAGGGGTAGGTGTGGGGTAAGTGTTACATCAAGATAGTTAAACATCCAATCTCCTCCTCCAAGCATACCTCAAAGAGAAATGTTCAAGACTAGCATAGTCACCAATATCTCTACCATAAAAACATACCAAAGGCCATCAACTGCATTGCTTGAGAATCCCCAAGAGGATATGAAGTGGGAGTTCTGATTCAAGTCCCCAGTGCCCAACTTTGAACTTCCATCAAGACTAGTTCCATATTGTACCTCTTGCTTACATGGTTGTACTCCAAATGGAACATGGCTTGGTGCTATCAATCCATTTGGATAGCAAAGGTTTGGATTGTCCCAAGCCCCAAATCTCCTCCCCATTTTCCCATAAAACCATTCAGAGAATTTAAGCTCTCCGGTCAGATTATTTCCATTTAGGTATATTGCACTTAAACTAGGCAAAGCTGCAAGCTTTAGTGAGAGTTCCCCTGTAAGATTGTTGCCACTCAGGCCCAAAAATCTCAATCTTTTTAATTCACAAATGGAATCTGGAACGTTACCTTTCAAACCCGTGTTGGAAAGATCTAAAATGCTTAAGCCCTGCAAGGTATGCCACTCAATGCCCATGAGGTCTCCACCTATTGGGTTGTTTGATAAAACCAACTCCTCCAAGGAACACATTTCTTGAATTGACCGGGTCAACCCATCTGAAATCTTGTTCTTACTGAGATCCAACAAGGTCAAATTCCTTAAATTCCCAATCTCTCTAGGGATTTCCCCTTCCAATTCATTGTTGCTTAAATCAAGCTTCAAGAGTGAAGCCAACCCCCCAAAAGTGGAAGTGAAAGGGCCAGACAGTGCATTTCTACTTAAGTCAAGGATTAAAAGCTTACTCAACCCACCAAAACTGTCTGGTACTTGACCTTTAAACCAGTTTCCAGCCAGGACTAGCCGCTTCAAGTTGAATAAATTGCCCCAGTTTGATGATAATTCACCCGTTAATCCATTTTCTAGTAACACTAGAGATTGGAGCTTTCTGAGGTCACCAAAAATGGCAGGCGTTGGCCCGATTAGACCAGGATTTGATCGGAACTCTAGCGATTCTAAGCTGCCAGCAAGTAGTTCCCAATTCTCGGTAGGGATGGCGATAGGATGATGGCGTGGAGAGACGAAGCAACTGAAGAATGAGAGAAATTTAAGGTGCTTAAGTGCAAACAAGTGAGGTCTAAATTCCACATCTGTAGCACAATCAAGAGAATTGTCATGAGAGGGACCTATGCTTAAGGATGTGACATACCAAAAGCCATCATAGAGATCACAAGAGACACCCTGCAGAAGAAACAGAGGGTAAATTTTCAAAATTAGGACTACATTAGTGGAATATAGTGCCTGAGCACAGGATGATGGAATAGTCTTTGTCAACTGATTGTATCAAGTTATCTAAATACGACACCAGTTAAACAAGGAATATGAACACTTAAAGGTCATGAAACAAATGTACTAGTGCTGTTTTATCTGTCATGTACATCCTAAAAGAACAATGAGCAGTGCTCAGTAACACTTGGACATCATACATAACATGAAAGCAAAGAAGAGACAGTTGCCGACAGCAATAGTATGATTCAGTTGAACTATTTTTATGAATCATAAGGTTACATCATATAGAAACCTTTTGAACATCCCTCACTGGGATGAAGAGTGGATAACAGATTCATGGAGTTGAGGGCAGTCTAGCTAGTAGAAGCAAGGATGTACAAAATCTCATTGGAAGACAAGCTACATAAATCTAAAGCACAAAAGACAGATATCTCTCTTCACATGCAATGCTCTGCTTAGTTCAGTTCGTTTCTTTTCTAGTATGGAGCAACAGATGTCTTAAAAGTTCAACATAACTCGTTGATCTAACTAACAACTATGATAGAAGTCCCTACTAGTTCCTAATTATTGAATTCTATAACACATTTCCATCAAAGAAGTTTCGCTACAAGAAAAGGGTATAAGAAAAAAAGCTTGTTAAGCGTAGTATGAAGTTTTAACGAGTGCTGAGTAAGTACCTGTATCGGAGTCCAACCACAAGGATCAGGATAGAGATCAGAGCCATTCCACCCGTTACCCACAAACCCTTGTATAGCAGAGTACAGAGCCTGTTGCTCTGTTTTCTCCATTGGAGCTACTAAACTCTCACCTTCTCCATTGCACCATGCACCCAAGCAAGCTAATAAGAGAATACTAATGGCAACACTTGAGGTTCTGAAGCTCTTCATGATTGTTTTTCCTGAACCCAATGAAGTCAAGAATTGAGAAAATCAAAAACAGTGTCAAAACAGAGTAAAAACAGGGGAATTCCAGAATGAACGCAATTGGCTTGTATTTCTTCTCAATGATCCATACGGCATTCTCAATACTAATATAGGAATGATGATACCGAGGAAAATCCAAAAGGGTCTCTTTTGATACCACTCATTAACTCAAAAGTCACGAATCAAGATAATATCAAGAAGGAAGATCCAAAGGGGTAGAATGAAACAAGAAAAGGGGGAGACAGAAATAAACTTCCAAGCTCTGAACTGTTTCCTCCAAATGGTTAATGGCAAAAACAAAGGTAAAAGGGTAGTTATAGAGCGGCAGAGGGAGCAGAGCACACAAGATCTAGCTAGCTAGGAGGTCTCACAGCTAGAAGCTACATTGCACAGTTCTCCATGGACAAAAGTAATTATGGCAATGTACAACAATAATAAGATCAGAGAAGTACTAACAAAAAGTAATAGGAGTAACAAAGTGACAGACACAAAAAAGGCTGGAGTGCTTCAAAGGGTTTTTCCTTTACAGAGTTCTGCGTTAAGAACCCATCAGAGACTTGATTGTCATTAGATCTAACTTGCGTAAGGTAATCACACCCATCTTTTCATTAAGGTTTTGGCAGTTGGGAGATTTATGGTTGGTTGGACAGGGGACCTAAACTTGTGGGGATTCCTTCTATGGGCTAGGGTTTTGTTTAGGGTCTTTTTTTTTTTTCCTTAGGGGGGAGGGGACCAAGACGTGAAGCAGAGAGATGCATGCAAGGCAAAGGTAGGTATTATCCGTGGGTGGCTTGTTCTGTCTTTTGAGCTGCTGGGTATTCAGCAGCTTTCTGGAACCGAAAAGAAAGGACAAAGGAGTGGATTTTGAGGCTTTTTCTGGGAAATGGGTGCTTGTTGGTTGGTGTTCCATCTAGTTTCTTTCAAGTTATGTCGACTGAAATTCTGAGGGTGTGTTTAGCCAAGAAAAACCTTTAAGCTAGCCCTTAAAGGTTTTTTGCCCAAGCCTTAGGACTGTTGGTGCTAATTAAACTAATTTACTCCTAGCTTAAACTGCTCTTACTGCTAGTCTAACCATATATAAAGCATTGAAAAAGAGATGATTATCGAACTCGGCACCTGAAATAATAAACCTTTAATTCAAGGCAAATAATAAACCTTTGATCGGCTGAGATAGGCAACTTTTGGAATAGCTGTTACTTAATTGTGTGAACGGTGTTGGAGAGGACCTTTTACACAACGTTTATAGCTTTTACACACGAGCACAACCATAGGTCTTCGATTTGGCCAGTCTAATGTTGCCACGTGCAATAGCATGTTTTCTTCCTTCTTATTTATGTTCACCCTTCGTTTGATTTGAACGGGTCTTCTCGTGTTAGGGTCTCCTTTAATTCTTCCTGCCTAAGTTAACCCCTCTTTTGCTTTGATCTTGCCACATTTTTTACCGTCCTTCTTTCGTTACCATGTTAGGAGGTTATAATTTGCACGTCATGTATTAATGGTACGCGTGACCTTTTCCTAGCTTGCTTAGAATTGGACAAGTACCAAACGACCATTGTCTCGTTGATTTGATAATTTTTTAGTAACCGCCATTGCTCTAGAGCGATTGATTCGTTGTGAATGCCTGACTTTAGATCCATCTGTTCTTGGTGACGCGACAAGTCAAGGGGTCAAACCGATCGAATCAGCCATGCTAGGCCGAATCAGTCAAGCTTTTCTTTAGTGCAAACACACCCGGCCTCTTTATGAAAAAAAAGAAACATGATCTAATTTTATTCCACTAGTTTCAAGATACATCTTCTTGGATGCTTGGCGTTACCAAATTTGATGTCTTTTGCATCCATGTATAAAAATCATCTAGGCCCCTAGCATATTGTACTAGTCAGTGAACAACTTTATTTCCTATTTGCTGTACGAGCCTAAACTCACATCTTTGAAAAATCCGATACATCATTTTGGCTTCATCAATTAAATTGCCCATTGTTGATAACTCATTTCCTACCTTTCATAGCGCTAAGATAACATTTGAGGCATCACCTTCAATAATTACATTCCAAAATCCACATTTTAGGCCAAAAAGTACAGCTTCGAACGCCGCAGCTGCTTTTGCACATTTGGGTTAAAGTATTCCGGATATCTTCTTTGACAAACCTACAAAAAAAATCACCTTGGTCGCCTCGATTCACTACCCCAATACGAATTGCATTTCCACTTTCAAACACCGCTACAATGACTAAGGCCAGAAGGTATGTGAAAGTATAAGCCAGGGACAGAGACAACGGAGGAGAGGACTGATTGAATGAATGTCATTTCACACCGATAGAAATGGGGGTTATCCCTTTATATTCTATTTCTCCTGTCTTATTGATGAATGGTGTGACTGTCTAAAATGAAACTTTGATCGGAGAACCTCCATCTCTCCTCGTCAAAATTAATCTTGTAGCATATTTCAGGAGGAACTTGCCAAGTCATTGGAGCCGTGGGCGTAAGCTGTACAAGCTGAATTTATGCATCCTTATAATGTTTCAATAGATTGATGATAGATGAATACAACTCTAACACATCTTGTTGGGCACCTGCAAATAAGGTCTCGTTCTTGTTATTCAAAAGATCCCAACAAAGTGTCACTAATATTTCAAACCCCCTTGTGTCCACTCTTTTCTTAACACCCTTCCACCACTGGTAAACTTTGTCGTGACAGGGAATGTCTTTATACAGATTATGTTCCCAACCTATCTTGGTTGCACTTAAGAGCCCAGTGGGGGTTCTCTTTTGCAGGACACGTCGGCACAATCAACAGGCAATATTCAACGGTTACAACCGGTCAAAACATGCACACCTAAGTCACATGCACTTCTCACTTTTGTTACGTGACTTCGTCAGGAAGAAACTCATTTTTGCAAGACTCATCATCGCGCCTCGACCGTCGCATGTCGTACGTCGCCCGTCGGTGTGCCTTGGCACTTGCCCAAGGAAGTGGGCCTTGGCCTTCCCTTTGGGGTCGGCCTCGGCCTCCCCTTGGGATTGACCTTGGCCTTTCCCCAAGGGTTGGCCTTGGCCTTTCCCTTAGCACTTTCACTTCTCTTCAAGGGGTCATATGCCTCCGTGACGTCCGTCGCCAGCGCCTACTTGCCGACGTCCGTCACCTGCGTCGACTTCACGACATTCGTCGCCTATGTCGACTTCACCACGTCCTTCGCCAGGGCCGACTCCATGACATTCATCGCCCGCGCCTACTTCGTGACTTCCGTTGCCCGCGCCGACTCGTCGTTGTCCATCGCCGACACCCACTCCGCGACGTCCATCACCCGCATTGACTCTAGGAGTCCGTCGCCCCCGATGACTAGCCGACGTCCGTCGCTCGCGTCGACTTCGCGACGTCCGTCGCCAACGTCGACTCATTGACTCCTCAACATCTGTCGTCCGCGCTAACTCTGCGACATCAATCGCACGCAACGACTTCACGATGCTTGTCTCCAGTTCTCCGTGCACCATCTCTGCGACACTCATTGCCTAGGAGTTATCTTCGAGACCCCCGTCGCCCGCGCCCACCCGCGGTCTCTGCGACCTCTATCGTTGGCGCCCACACACTGTCACCATACACACTCCGTTGTGCCCATGCGCCACGCCTCTGATACAGCCATGCCCTATGGCTCTCTGACACACTACAATGTCCCCGGCACCTTACACACTCCGTCGCTCCGATGCGCTGCATCGCTGATACAGCCATGCCCCCAGGCTCCCTGTCACAATGTCGTGCCCCTGGCACCATACGCACTTCATCGCGCCCATGCGCCACAATCATGTTGCATGCCCCCCGGGCACCACACCATGCACCCGCGCCATGGACGTGGAACATGCTTCGACCCACTCTTCGGAGTGTGCAGCATCCCGCAGGGATAGGAGAATCCTCCAGGACACTATCTCCGCCAGGAAACTTTTTAACTCCTCTTCCGTCAGGTAGACGGCTCCTCTGGGATGTTACCTCGGCCAGTCTGGTAGACGGCTCCTCTGGGATACTACCTTGACGCACTCCAAGTGCTCCGACACAAGGGACTCACCTGCAGGGGTAGGCGACTCTCTGGGACACTATCTCTGCCAGGGAGTTTTTAACTCCCTTTCTGCCAGGTAGACGGCTCCTCTGGGATGCTACCTCGACCTGCGAAATAAGTGACTCCTCCGGACACTATCTCCGCTAAGAAGCTTTTCAACTCCCCTTCTGCCAGGTAAACGGCTCCTCCAGGATGCTACCTCGGCGCGTCAGGTAGACGATTCCTTCGGGATGCTACCTTGACGCGCTCCAAGTGCTCCGGCATAAGGACTCACCTGCGGGATAGGCGACTCTTCTGGGACACTATCTCCACCAGGGTGTCTTCGTGACTGGCCTACGTGCTCCAGCACTGGGGGCTTGCGTCAGCATCCTTATGGACTATGACCCCCAGGTCACTCGGAGATAGGAGCAGGTCTTTGGAGAGCATCGCGCCTAGTCCGCCTGGCAGTTAGGCGTCTGGTCTTCCCCACCGCTGCCAAGCCTATGGGACTCTGCAAGGGCTTAGATTGGTGTTTAGGTGAAGGGGGTTCTCTGGCCACACCAGCGTTGTGGGAGTCAGTTTTTCCTGACAGACAGGGCGACTCTATGCGGGACAAGTCGGGTGAATATTCGATTCGACAGTCCATGGAGCACCGGCAGCTGTAGACCCCTCGGTGACGTGTCACTCCGGGGGAGCACCACGTGTCCCGTGATGATATCATCATCTTAACCTCTATAAATAGAGGTCCTGAGAATTCATTTGGACAGAATTCCCTCACTTGAACATTTTCACTTTCTCACTCTAGAATCTTAAAGAGAAAAACATACAGGACCTTGACTCTGGACCTAAGCATCGGACTGTGATTGTCGTCGTATATTCGCATTGCGTCATCGCCCTCGCAGCACTGCCACCCTCAGGCTCTGTCTGGAAAGCCCTTGGTCTCTGCCCTTACTCCATCCTTGCTGTGTCCCACATCAACATAATTGGTATATGACTCGGACTGCATTTCTTGTGGCACTTCCACGTCGACTGTGAACCCACTTTCCTTGGCAACAGATTATACGAACATAATGCCCACACTTTACATTGTTGAAGAACGAGATATGGGGATTCTCCCTCTAATCCGCACACTGCACGCACGTTATTCACTTTCAAGTCTATCACTTGTCGGAAGAATATTGGAGCATGCCCTCTAACCAAATACATTTAATTTTGCTTGGCACATTTAGAAACCAAATAAATTTTCGTTTTGCAGTATCCTCACAAACAGGGTCTTTGAAAGGGTCAAAGAGGTAGGATCGAAAGAACAATCAAATGGCAAGTCCATTGCGCTTGTCATCAAAGACTATCCAAGTATATATAAATTGAGATGCCTTCGACTATTCAAAAAATCTTAAGAGTGATAATTTAATCAAAAAAAAAAAAAATTGGTCATAACTTTGTTCTAGTTTTGTAGAAGCATTTTTGTCCATTAAGACCACTTAAACATGGCTACCCACACACACCCAGTAACCACAAACTATTCTTATGCTTTTTGGTACGACAACTAGAAACTTTCTCCGTCAATGTCGTAGATACATTAGGAAAAATAGTCGTATTTAGAGTGTAGTTTTTACAACAAGAACCCTAATTTTACTGATTTACTGATTCAAGAATTATGGGAACAGCCACCCACATAACCGTTATTAATTTGAACATGGGCACTGCGTTTCAATTGTGTGAATTTACATGATTTAGTCCACTTAGACTGAGCTTGCAATCAAATGATTCAAAGAGAGGACAGCACTTTCTGTCAGTGCTAAACAGAAGCCCTACTACTCCTTGTAGTACGTATTGTTCGTGCATTCAGCGGGGCCTTTTTTCCGGCTAGAAAGCTTCATATTTTCGTTTGAGCAATGGGGAATCTTCCAAACCTTTTTGCCCCATCTCACCGGTGTTACAAGTTCCGAAAAGGTTAAGTGACAAGACACTCAAGAGTATCAATTATCGTACCGTGTTATGTTTCTTCACGTCCTTATTTCTCGTTAAAATATTTATATTTTGTCGTTAAGACACTCTTTAGCGATAAAATGAAAAGGTAAAATGATACAAAGAGTGTGAAAGTAGATGGTCCCTAGACATTTTACCTTCTAGATTTTATTATGTTCCCGGACAAAATTGAGCTCATTGTAGCCTAACTTGCTTATAGATATTTCAAGAGACTAAAGTGTGCAACGTCTATTAGAAGGGAAATAAAAAAAAGAAAAGTCTTTGAAATCAAAAAGGGGGGAACTCCAAAAACAAAAAATTAAAGTGGGTAGGTAAACATTTATGATGTTGTGTGTTCATCATTTTCATTTTTAGTCATGTTCAAAGATTTGAGCGATTTCATCCAGCAGTTCGGGTTTGTTATTCAGTCTAGCAATCTGCTCGAACCGAGTATAATTCAGTTGTAAAGAAAGAAACCATAGGAGGGGGAGATTGCCATGTCCAATATGTGTAAGCCCTTTTCCAAGGAAATAGTAGCCGACCACATACCAGGATTTTCAATACTATTATCCAACTTCCCTATAGCCTTTGGTAGCAGAGCTGAGACAACAATGGGGATATTATTGATTACATTTTCCTCCTTTCATTCACAATATGATCACCAACTATGTCGTTTAACACATCACTCTCTGAAAAACGAATTAGAAGAAGAAAAATCACCTTGATTTCCTTTATACCTTCCAAACGTAATCGTGGTGTGTAGAACAAACCCAAAAAGACAGAAAAAGGAAAACGATACGTTATTCATAATAAATTTCAAAAAATTCGATCGTAGATTTTCGTTCCTTAAAACTTGTTTCAGTGACATCTGTGAATCGGTTAGCCAAATAAAGATGCTAGTATGGACCTCATAACATTTTGATATGAATCTGCACTTGAATGCAGAAAAAGATGGGGATAGAGCAAGATGGACCACCCTGAAGATAAAAAGTTAAAAGAGTAATTAATGGAAGTTGGAGGGTTATGGACCAGCTCAGTTTGTAGAGAGGGCTATGGAGTGAGGGCTTAGCCGCAGTACCCAATTAACTTGCCTGGCCTAAGAGCCTGACTAGTCCCTGTCTACCTTCCTTTCTGCAGAGAAGGTCCTTCCTGCACTTCACAGCAGATGTTTGGATTAGCAGCAAATGTTTTTCCTTGGGCACTTCATAGTGGCAATAGTTTAGCCATGAATAAATGGGTATTAAATATTATATGGGTACACTCTTATTTAATTTTCGTTTATTTGACCTTTTATGTTCAATTGAAGTTTAGTAAAAAAGAAGTGTCAAAGCGGCAATATACATGTCGGTCCTGTTCTCTGATAGATTAAAGTTTTTTTAGCAACTTAAGAAACAACCATTTGCAAATAACATATATTTGGCGAGAGGTGTCGCTAATGGTAGGAAGGGTGGTCCAGCAAGATGATGAAGTGCTTTTGTGGTGGCATAGGTATTGTGGTGAGAGTCCATGGTGCTTGGTCAAAAGCAAGTGTACATTATAGCAATATATTGACATTTTTATAGGCTGATCTAGACAAAAATCATATTTACCAATATTAGCAATGTATCTAACAAAATCATATCTAACAAAAATTATTATGAAACAGCTTAAACTTTTAGAGTGAGTAATATCTTAACGATTAAGGCTTGAGTAGCACTCGCAGCTAGCGCAAATTAAAGGTAAACTTGGAGGTCTAGATGAGATAGTGAATATCAAAGAATTAGCTTCGATTTCTGAATCTCAAAGATGCCTTAGCCAATTTACTTGCCGGTCTTTATCGCTAGATTAATACTTCTGCCAATAATTCAGCGAGATGGACAGACCATAAAAATTCTTTTCCCACGTTCCCCATCCATCCTTCCATCTCTTCACCTATTTTGCTTGTGGATGATAGTGATTCTAAGCATGCGCATAGGCAAGAGATAAAAAATAATGGGTGGTACATGATCAATAGTCGCGACGATTTAAAATCATCAAATATAGTGTAACATAGAATCTCATCTTTCTTAACCCCTACCCCCCCCCCCCCCCCCTCCTCTCCATGAATGTTATTTACACCACAAAAGGGGACAAATTGCAAGAAAGCGAGGTATTTCAGTGATAAAGGAGATTTTAAAAAACGACTCTAAAGACAATGTGATACTGTCAAAAGAGGCTTTCAGTGACAAAAGGCTCAACTATTTTAGCTAGAACAATTCTACTATTAGTAAAGAAAAATAATTTTTTGAGTAATATAAATATCGTAGTTATTTTGAAAAATAATACCCGAAGAATCCCGACTTGCTGATGTATCCTAAATTGCAAAAAAATACCACTACTATTGTTGTATCAACAAGCTTTAGAGATCCATTTCACGAAGAAGCACTACATGAGTAAATTTTAATCACCAAAATCATCGTCGAAGTCAAGGAAAACTTTTCGTTTGCTATTCGGATCGTGAAAGATAACTACAACTTTTCATACAACGACAATTAATGGTCGTTAAAATTTTTTTAAAGGTTTTGATTTAGTTACACTAAAAGAGCGCTGCTAAAAATTATTGTTTTATAGTGTTGATGAAAAAGTCACTAAAAATATTTTATTACATACTGACCGTCACTATATCAAAGATTATAACTATTTTTCTATTATTAAGATAGCAGCAGAAAGTTTCCTGTAAGTAAAAAGGACCACGGTCAATTGAGGATCGTGTTACAGGTCATGTGAAGACTAAGTAAAGGCCCGCATCAATAGCCAGGGTTCTATGTTGACCACTAGCCTTTCTGAGCTTACTGCTACACCTCCAAGCTCAAGGAAATCAAAGTAGCTTTGAAAGTTAAGATGTAAAGTCTTGAAATATTTTTTAGTCTACGCTGTTCATTCTTTCTCTCAGTTATTTATCAGAACAGGAAAGAAAAAAAAAAGTTACCTTGAGTAAGTACCGTATAATCTCGAATTATCGGCCCTATCATTAGAACTATTAAATCACGAGAGACTTGTATAATAGAACAAGGACTACAAGACAGGAAGTTGTTGATAATATCTACATAGATAGTTATTTACGATGTGTCCAAATGTAATTTACGATGTGTCCAAATGTCTTAGATATTTGCCTAATCACAAAATATTTTCCGCGTAGCGTTGAACTTTTGAAGTACATTGGCCCCTCACTTCAAACTTCTGCTACCACAGCAAAATACCACAGATAAGTTGCTTGTTTGACCTTAAAGGCTTTTGATACATGGTAAATTGTGAAAAACTAGCCGTTACAACTTTCAATTCGGTAACTGTACCTAAAATTTGCTTTAATTTTTTTTTGCTCTCTTCGGACAAAGACCCTAACTTCCAACCCTAAGGCAATACAAATCATAGAGCAGCAGATACAGTGGTTTGTGCCTTCTGCCCGTACCAAACATCTGAATTTCTCCTTTTTGGAGTGATGGGTTTTTTCCTTTTCTCCTTTTCATTTTCAGCGAAGATTCAAACGAGAGATTTCATACTCGAGAACTATGTCGGTGCATTTTTGTTTATAATTTTTAGAACTGAGATTGACATGACTTCGTCGGTACTAAAAGAGCTAGAGTTCGGAGATAACTAAGCCCAAGTTTATAATGTAGCATTTGATTTGGTGTTGCAGAGTTAGCACCAGAACTCCTGAATCTCTCATTTGGCTCCAGAAAGAATGATCGCTCAGTTGATGACACTTCCCAGGTGGGTGTTGGCTCATGCATTGACACTCGGATGGACTCTTTTTTATTGCCATTGCACTTCATAAAAAGTCATAAAATACGTACAGTTTGCAAATGAATCAAAACTCATTTTGCATGACAACGCGATTATGCCAGATATATGTTAGTAGAAGTTACAATACATGCAAAATCGTACACTGAAGTTCGCCTTCCATGTACAGGACGAACTCACTTTCTACGACAATCTATCCAACATTACACAAATGTATAAAAAGCACCACCAAACATGAGGCCAGTAACCCAATACACAAGAACGAGTCCCTGCTAGACGTAATGACGAAAAAGGTGTGGTGAAACACCATCTATAGTAGTACAACTAAAAAGCGGAGGTGAATGGAGATGATCCAACATCAGTTGCAACTCAGGAACTAATATGAATGGGCGGCGAATATGTACCATCCCCTTGTAGCAGCTAGTAGCAGTAGTTGCAACATCAGTTGAAAACTGAAAAGAGGTCAAAGCAGCTGAAGTTTCTTGGCAGGCCACCGGCACGCGCATCATCAGAGAAGCGGCCTCGCGTTGAAAATTTTGGAGGTTGCTGCCATCACGTTGTGAAGAAAGTCCATAGCTTCTTTCCTATTGACGCTTGACCAGGATGGTCTGACTCATCATCTCCTTGGTCAACGTCGTCGTCGTCAATACCATCACTTGTGTCATCACCATCCACTATGCTCCTGATCTCATCTTCACCACCCCTTTCAGGAGTACCATTTACCTCTTCACTCATTTCAATCCTTTCTACTAACTTTGCTGCGTCACTGCTATCATCAACAATGTCCACCGGTGTTTTGAACTGCATTAAGCAAATGGGAGTTAATAATGGGCTCAGGCAATTCAGCAATGAGTAATCCAGGAATTACAACAAGCATCCAGGAGGAGAAGGATTACCCTGACAGCCTTGTCCGACAACTCTACAGTTTCAACACTCTTATGGGTAATAGCCTGTACTACCGATATTTTATTGCCATTCTCACGGACACCCGCCATAGAAGAAGCAATGGCAACCTCAGGATTTTGTGTTACTTGCCCCGTGCCACGAGCGCTATCAACTTCCTTCTCCTCTATATTCTTGTTATCCGCTGAAGGTTCAGCCACCTCAGTTATGCCTCCGCTGATCAATGTTCAGATGCAAATTTAAGATGAGCAAGTGCCAAAACAACAGGTGGAATATCATTGTATGTATTACAATAACCAAGCCTTTCATATACCAAAAAACCAAACCTACATGCATAGAAGATACTTTCTAGCTTTTCTTAAAAAATTGAGTTACAGTATTGATGTATTTTCCACCAAAACTTTTGTATCTGTATTCAGTTACTTGGGCCATAATAAGTTTCAATGTTCAATATGCCTATGGTTCCTGGTGAAACTTCATGTACATCAATTATATAAAACCTGGGAAGAATTTAGTTGGGAATTACAATATCCCCTCTTCCTCGACCAATATATAAATGGATTTTCAGTGACAAAGACACCACCAAAAGTACCTTATAACAACAAGAGTCAAGACTACAATGTGCACATATTAGAGAAGAATGTCGGTTGCTTTAACCCTCAATTCCCGGAAGGAAGTCGATCTCTTTGAGCCATTTTTTTAAGTAGAAACTTTAGTGGAGAAACATATTCGTGTAGCCAACTCCCAATTAGTTGGGATATTCACTTAAATTAATTCAGTGTTTCGGGGTAAGGGCAACTAGGGGCAAGGCCAGAATTTTCAGCAAGGGTGGCAAAAAAACAAGACCATGGAATCATTAATGATGACAAAATCAGCATCTAGTAATTGAACAAAAATCTATTTTAAGTTAGTAACATTTCGCTGAAAGCACAAGTAGACGAGGAGGTGTATTCAAGTAAACATGAAGTATACACATTATTAGGTTTTACTTTTGGGGTGTACCCATGCACAAATGAAGCTTAAGAAAGAAAATAAAGAGTGCTCCGCGCCTCTCCATATAACGAAACATGGTTTCAATAGTCCATGATTATTACTTGCAAGTTGCAACTTACTCCTGTCTATTATGAAGCAATCGTAGAGATGATTATTAGGTTTGAAATTTAGAGTTGTAACTCTTCAGTTGCCAGGCGCCACCTCACCTAGAATGTTACACCAAAATTACCATACTAGAGCAACCACAAAATTCTCAGGGTTTACACATCATAGATAATAGTAATAAATGAAATATAGTGCACAAACTAGTTGAAAGTCAAAGATCATAACAAGGTTAGCAAAACATGGAAGTTTATGCTTTACTTCTACCTGCACTGACAAGATGGAGTAGACATAGTAATTAAAAACAACAGAGTATTCCATTTATAAAAAAAATTCAGGATGTACTAGAGGACCATAAATTCAGATCAAGCAATAGAAGCAATTAGTTCAAGTAATCAACCATGACCACACAAATCCAGACTACCAAGGTTTCCTTGCTAGATAAAACAACTGGGAAGGGATCAAAGCTACTGCTAATGGTCATAACAAAATCCTATCTTCCCATGGTGAGTAGTCTATTAAGATCAGGTAAAAGTAGGCTATGCCACGTTACTTGCAAAAGAACTAGCAACTTACATCTTGTTTCGCCTGAGGTTGTATCGTTTAGCTCCTGGAGTTTGCACGGACGGAGTAACCACCTGCCGCCTCTTCCTGCCACCACCTGCCGTGACACTTTTGGAGCGTCCTTCGCTGTCTTCAGCATCCAGCTCAGTCCCCGAATTTCTCGAAACTTGTGCTCGATTCCGCTTCCGAGGAATGGTATCAGCTGCTTTTTCAGCCTGGCTGGAATCTCCCCGACTTCCCTCGTTAATTGGATTCCCAAGAATAGCAGCAGCATCTTCAACTACTGCCATTACAGAGGGAGTTCTATGAACCCTAGCCTTGGTTTTTTTGGAAGGTCTGCGACGACCACTTCTCAGCTCCGATTGCTCAGAATCTTGTGGACCATCTTGTATTTTACTGTCCATGTTGTTATGATCTCTAATGATGTCATCAAATGTGAGCTGTTTAACATCAACAGAGTCATTTGCAATCCCAATAGACGGTTCTGGTCCATCTTCAGCAATACTTTGCCCCCTTGCTTCTTCTATATCAATCTGCGCACTTGTTCCTTCAGCGCTTTCTTCTTCGCTGACAGGCCTGTCAGCCAAAGTTGGGGACAAGTTCAAAATCCATGAGGTGCATCTACGAACAAGAGACGTGCGAGCCCCAGAAGCTAAGGATCTCAAACCTGTTCCGGTGGGGGTTATATTTGGTCCATGAGAAGCAATGACGGCACCCTGCTCCGGAAACTCGTCTCCCAGCCGTAGCAGAGGAGAGACACCCCCATTTTCCCTTTCAGGCAACTGGAGATCAGGGAGTTCATATTGCTGAGTGATCTCTCCACAACTTTTGCAACTCTTAAGCCTCTCAACAAAGGCAAGAAATCGATCTCTCTCCTTGATGAATTGTTCTCGTTGATCCTTGAGCTTCTTGCTAAGAGCATCAAGCGCATTAATGTCCTTGTGCATTTCAAACTGGTTTTCTTCAATATGCTTCTTGTTTAATGCAATCTCCATTCTCTCCTTTTCTAATCTACGCTTTTCAGTCCTCATTTCTTCCATTTCTTTCATTACAACTTCCTTTAGGTAACTAATTTTACCAAGTTCTTTACTCCTCTCCTCCTCAAACACTCTCTCCTTTTCCTGTAGATGTTTCTCCATATCATCTTGCCTTTTCTGTAAGTCAGTCTCAAGCTCCCCTCTCCGCAATTCAAAATCACGAAGCACTTGGCTATGTTCACTTCGAGCTTTTTCGGACAAAAGGGACTGCTCATGCCTCATTGTGGCAGAAAATGTCTCTTTCTCTGCTCTGAGAGCTTCCAACTCCCTCCTAATGTAATCTTGTGTCGCAAGTTTATCCGCCTTTAACCGCTCTTCTTCAAACTGTTGCAATTTTTCCAACTTCTCTTTCTCTTCTGTGACTTCCCTTAACTCCTTTGCAATGATAGCTCTTTTCTCATCCAATGCTTCCCATTCTTCCTCAAATTTCTTCCTCTCCTGCTTTAGATCCTCGCCTTCCTTAAGAAGCATCTCCTTCTGAAGTCTGAACTTCTCTATCTCCTCTTTCAACTCCAGTTGCAAACGGAGATGTTCTGCCTTCTCTTCCTTAATGCTTCTAAGCCTCTCAGTTTCTTCATGAATCAGCAACTCTCTTTGTCTGATGTCAGCCCTCATCTGTTCGATGTCTTCTTTGAGAATTTTCATACTACCGTTATCAGCAAGCATTTGGTCTTTTTCCAGACCCAACCTTGTCTCCTCAGCTTTAACATATTTATCTTTCTCCTTCAAAGTTTTCAGCTTTGCTTCAAGGTCCTTCTCTCTCTCCTTCACCCTTTGTGACTTCTTTTCCAATGCTTGCTCTCTCTTTCCCAGTTTTTCCTCCAAATGGTCGATCTCAACTATCTTCTGCTCCACGTCATCTGCCTTCCTTCTTATCTCCTCATCCAGAGATTTCTTCTTTTCTTCCATTTCCAACTCAAACTCCTGCCTTCTTGCCTCAAGGGCAGCTCTGTGGTTGTCAAGAAGTTCCTGAATCTCCACCTGTAAAAAAGACCGACAATTCCGAGTCAAACTCTAGTAAATAGGATGTTGGAACTTTGATTTGTTCAAACATTGCACTCCTCTCAGTTGTAACAATGCTGACATCTACAGGCAATACAGATCTCCAGCAGCTCATCAAGCAACTGCAGTACATATCCAACTCCTTATTAAATAATGACACAGGCGCCGTATGGGCACACACAACGGCATGGCAGATAGTACAGTATTAATTTTCAATTTCTGTCTCTCATTTGTCATGCTATACCAAAACATTTAACTTGAAGCAGAAACCTTATGAAATAAGATTACAGAAAAAACGGAGATTACAGAAAAAAAGGGGCACTCGACTCCGCGAGCCGGCACAGGCCAAGAACCAAATAACAACCATAAGCGTTCACAAAAATTCCTTCATTGCCAACATAAATCAAATAACAATTATTGCCGTTACATATCAAGTAACTCCAAACTCTATTTGTTAAAAAGGGACATAAATTCCACAATATGACAAATCAACGACAAGATATTAGATGACATGAACACTCACTTTTTCTCTGGCACTCAGCTTATCTGTCAAAGCAAGCAACTCCTTCTCCTTCATCTCTAAGTTGCTTCTAATCAACTCAGCTTTCTGCACCAAATTAGACGAAATAATAAGTTTCATTAATTAGTATTGATGTATTAAATATACACCAAAAAAGAAGTGGTCAATCAGAAACTCACCTCCTCTTTTACTGATAACTCCACGAGTCGACTGTTTACATCAGTCTCTTTCCTACTCAAAGTCGAGTTGGTCGACTCAATCTTCCTCTGTGCTTCGTCAAGTTCCTTCTCTTTCTGCTTGAGAGCTCTCTCAAATTCGTTCACATGTTCCTCCCTTTGATTAGTAATTCTCCGACCCTCACATAACCTCTCTTCCCCTTCCTGCAGTTTCCTCTCCCACTCATTCAAATCTTCTTTATGTTTAGAGAAAGACGCCTCATGTGCTTCTTGCCTGTAAAAACAGTAAAATGACATCTGCAAATTGCCTAAAGGTGACAGAGAATATACTAAGTGAAGCAAACTAGAAGCTTGAAAAATATATCATACTCCGCAATAAAGGATAACCGCTCTCTCCGAAGCACGCTTTCACGAGCCCCAACCTCTTGCAACTTCCTCTCCAACTCTAGGCTCTTTCTATTGGCCTCAGCAAGCTTGGCATCTGCATCACGTAACTTCTCTTCCACCTCTGAAGATCTATCTTCAACTCCAGCTACCAAAGCATTTGCATCCGCCAACTTAGTCTCAGATGTAAGCCTAATTTCTTCATCCTCTGCACGAATTCCATGTAACGCCTTCTCAAGCTGCAGTGAGGAAACATTTATCTTTCAAAATTCAAATAACAACCAAACGTAAGAACTTAAGATTGTTCATCTGATGAGTAAGACTAAGAAAGATGAATATAACAAGAAGTGCCTTACATCCGCCACACACTGCTTCTCAACATGCAAAGCTTTCCTCACATTTTCCTCACGCTTCTCAATTTCAGATACCGCACGAAAATGAGCCATCTGCTCACGTTTGAGAACCTCCTGTGCCTCTGCCTGAGATTCCCTCAGCTGTTCAAACCTTGCAGTCCACTCCTCCTTCTCAATCAGCAGAAGTCCCATGTTATACTGATAATCAAAGAGCTGCACCACCACCAACCCCAAAGATAAAAAAAGAAACATGTGTCAGTATCAGTGTTATTAAAGGCGCAGGCGCACCTAAGGCGCAAAAGGTCCCCGGAGCCTAGGCGCAAGGCGCAGGCGCGCGCCTTTTCGAAGCGAGGCGCAATATTAAATTAAATAAAAATAAATAAATAATAATACACTAAAACAATAAATTATGTAAAAAAAAAATAAGAACAAGACAATTAACAAACTTCCAAACATTAGAAAAAGTTTCAAGTTCCATCACGCAATAATTTGACAAGTTTCCAACATAAGAGAAGTTTTAAATCCGCTGACAAATAACAAATCACCAAACACTAAGTGAACATAACACCACCATCCTCATCATCGCTAAGAGCCAAGGCAGCAACACTTTCTTCAAATGGAATCAAACAACCGTCTACATAGTCAATTTCGTAAACTAAAAGAGGAAAAAATTTGCTGCAATTGACACTCAATTGTTGTTACGTACAATCAATTGCTTTCACAAACACCTCTCAAAATACATTTCCTAAAGCTACTTTTCAAGCATAACTGCTCATATTACAAACCACATTTATCAAGTATTTATCGATATTAATCAGCAAGAAACAATTTTGCTGTTCAAATGGCAGCCAAAAATCTTTTTGTGCTAAATGAAAAAAAATTCAAAGCTAACATCAAGTTTGAAAACCCAACTGGTTACCTAACAAGTCAGCAACCAAAGTTCCAAACTTTTTCGAAGGGGCACTGAAGAGCAGGGCAGCAGGCGCTGCAGGCCAGCTACTGGAGCGCAGACGCCGGAGGAAAGGAGAGATGTGCCGGCGACTGAAGAGCAGCGCAGCAGGCGGTTGAAGCAGGCGCTGCAGGCCAGCGACTGGAGCGCAGACGCCGGAGGAAAAGAGGGATGCACCGGCAAGCAGAGACAGGAGTGCGACGGCCGATGGCGAAGAACTGATTTGGGTCTTTGATTCTTGGGTCGCGACGCGAGGTGAGAGACCGCGAGAGAGACAGAGAGCCTGGGCGGTGAGAGACCGCGAGAGAGACAGAGAGCTTGGGCGTGAATCAGAAGGGGGTCTTGACTTGGTAAAGACAAACAGGAAAAAGAAAATCGACGGCCCACCACCCATGTGAACAAAATCCAACGGCTACAAAGTCTGGCGCCTAGCTTGGCGCCTCCACCCCCGCTGCGCGCCTAGCGCCTTGGCGGCTGGGCGCACGAGGCGCGCGCCTCCTTGAACGCGCTGCGCCTAGGCCTAGGCGAGGCGCTTTATGTGAGCCTTGCTGCGCCTGGCGCCTAGGCGCGCTTTTAATAACACTGGTCAGTATGAAACACATATTGGCAGTCATGGTCTCGTACTAGGAATCTGATAAACTCCAAATTCCCCCCTACTAGGGAGTAGGAAAATAAACAAAGCAAACTATATAACACCACAACTTGTGGGAAACAAAAATACTTGAAAATAAGACAGAAAAAGGTTCATAACTCAAAGCAAGAAATTCCTCTAACAGGCATGCAGGGGCAGACCTATAGTAAGACCTCCGGGGTCCACAGCCTCACCCGAGCTTTGAAATTCTATTTTAATTACTATCCAACTCCATAAGATTATACCAAAATGTGATTACATGTGCAACCAACTCAACATTATTATATATCTACCACTATAACAATAATTTGTTCTAAATATTTTTGTTCATGTTTTGTTTGCAGTGTGAGTGAAGTGTTCATTAGCTAGTTTAAGCTTTGATGATGATGATGAAAGATTAATTTTCTAAAGAGTTAAATATGCGGCTGACCATTGCACTATAACACAAATTCAACTTTAGTCACTGAACTTTGATTTGTGTTAAAATGACCATTGGACTTTTCAATTTGTTCAATTAAGTTCTGTCAAATTCAATTAACTAGAGCCCCATTAAGCGCCCATGTGCCTCGCACATGGGGCTTAAGTTGGGGGCAAAATCGTCAAAACACATAACGAGTTTTTTAATTTTTTGGTCTGCTTTTTAAGTTTATTTTTCCTTTTCTCTTCTTGTTCTTCCATTGACCAACCCATCATCACCACCCGCCCCCCACCCACTGCCACTACCAACCATTACCCACGTCTAGCACCACCATCACAACCACAACACCATCTTTAGAGAAAGAATAGGATTTCCTTCTCATTCACTTACACACATAAAGATCAAACTCATCTGGTCCCTCTCTCACCTCCATTCCCGTCATTTCAGATCCAAAAATCCATCACCGAAACGCCCCTCCAGATCCTCCCAGATCTCTTTCATCAGTTCCACACACCCACACACAACTGGATTTGATCGAGCTATCCCGCAATTTCTAGAAGTACCCAATCAGTTCCCAAAATGATGATGGCGCCATGGAGGTGGATTCGGGGTACGGGGTCTTAGCAGTGGCGACTTGAAGGGTTATGGTATGTGATCGGCGAGTTGAAGGGTCTGATTTCGGGTTGGTTGTTTGGTGGTGCGGTGGCTGAAATGGATTGATTGGAGAGGGATGGGTGCTCATGGACAGCTGAAATGGTGTGGTCGTCATTGTGCATGGTGGTTGGGGGTGGAGCCGTGGCTATGCTCGGTGGCGGTGGTTCTTGGTTTGTAGTCGGAGACGTGGAATGAGAAAGAAGAAAGAAGAAGAGGGAGCAGAAGAAAAATGGAGAGAAACGGTTTTGCCATTAGATTAAATCACTTAACGGACTTAAGCTTGACGGAACATAACAAAATGACGTAATTGGACAAATTAACTTGGACAAATTAACAAGTCCCATGGTCACTTTGACACAAATTGAAGTCTAGTGACTAAAGTTGAATTTGAGTTATAGTACAGTGGTCAATCGCGTATTTAACTCTTTTCTAAAATGCCTTAACATGCTACAGACGTGATCTCCAATCAACTAAATAAACACCTAATATGAGTTTCTTACAGGCCCCAAAAAGATACTGGCCAAAAGTTTACAATAAAATGACAAATGGAGCCTTGGCATATAAATGTTGGACCCATTCCATCTTACATTCTGGAGCGAAACCTGCACCTACTACCCCCATGACAGAGTAAGTTTCACTTTCACTTTGCCCTTGTATTAAGAAAGTTATTCATATCTCTTATAATTTCCAATCTCCACGCAAATACTTCGTACTCTCACCATATCTTTGTGACCAACTCCAAATGGGAAAAATGGGAAGTTTTTACTTTAAATTGTAAAGTGATCACCTAACATCCCCGAGGAGGATAAGCACTTATCATGGGACAGAGAAAATGTATCATACGGTGGAAAAAAAACATATTCAAAGGTGCATAAGGCTATGACAATCATGAAAGCTGATCTAGATGAAGTTCAAAACATTTAAGGAAGACCCTGCCCCCAAAAAAAATTGTCAAGCCAGCAATCTCCACTAAATAAAACAGAGTAGAGTTTACATATATACTGCTCATGTAGTGTTACATGATCAACTGAAAAGAATTCTGCCTGTGATCCATTTGAGGTGATTGAAGCCATATCGGCAAACTCCCCCTTCGATCCAGATGGACATATCATCCTCAAATTTGTGAGTTGTTGAGGAGATGTCAGGAGTGTTGTGCAGTATCCATATGGCAAGAAATAAACCACTGCTCTAATACTGTAACTAGGGGTATCTTGCCTCCAGTTTTGTGGGTTTTGGAATCCCTCCTTCGGAAGTGTATCTTGGCTGAAGATGTGCCAGGCATCCATTGCCCACAGAAGTTGATACGATGACTTGATCTTTTTTCTCCTCTTTGCAACCAAAAAAAAAGGAACTCTAGTTCTAAAATTAGGTGTCTCCTTTGGCAACTAGGAAGTGAAATGCAAACTGGGATTCAAGGAGTCCAAGCTAAGAAAAATGAGTGCCAAAAAGGATAGCCCACTCCACAGAGCTCCGCCACAGCAAGGTTTGAGAAGGGCCAGATGCACACAGAGTCTTAGCCCCTTTGTGGGGATAGGCTATATCCACGATCAAAATTATCATCTCAGGTCACATTGGAGCAGCCTTACTGGAACGCTCGCCCAACAAAATAAACTAAGAACCGCTCAAATCAAGTTTACATTTACCAGAGGAACAAGAGAAAACCCACAATGTGCAGAAGTTAGGCTCAGGAAAACAACTTGGTGACATTTTGCTCTAAACCAAGTCCATGTGCTTAAGCAACATGCACTCAATAATCATGCCCAATCTTCACATTCACTAGGTACCTGAACGTTAAACTATCTTCTTACGATTATCACGTGGTGGTTGTGAATGACTAAACGCCCATGCCTTGCATGAAAATAGATTTATTTCAAGCTTCATCGCGAGACATATATTGCACTCCACGTAGCAATGTTTGCCCTATCTTCTACCTTACCTCTCCAATCTACCACGAATTAACAACCTTCATAAAAAATTTGTGAAAAAAGGAATGTCCACCCCTTCCAAGACAAACACAATCAGCAAGACTCTTGTCCAAATTCAGAAATTTTCAGCTCAATCTACTACAGGTTAGTTAGCAAGCCATGGGGAGGTCTCATATTCAACAGGCATAGTTATCGAGTACCCAATTTCATTTCTTCCATGTGATTTTCTCTTTTTCTTCCTACCCCTGCAAGCATGGACCCCATGATCTGTTGTTTTGAGCTATGTTACATGGACTCGGTACAAGTGTCCGGATCGGATATGTGTCCAAGTGTCGGACTCATCTACTTCTGAAAACGCAAGACACGAGGACACGGCAAAATGTTCATATTTACTATTTTTTTTAGTTATTTTGAAGGCAAAAAGGTGTTTTATGTGATGCATTTGATTTTAATTAACAACTTATCTCCACTCAAAGCAACTACTAATTAAACAAAAGACTATAAGATAGTATCATAATGGCATATCCTATGAGATGTGTCGGACACATATCTCATACCCATGTCCAAGTGTCGAGTGTCCGACACGGGTACTTCACGCAAAACCAAAGAGTCCATGTAACATAGGTTTTGAGTAACTAACTGCCCCTGCATTGAATAAAGACAAGATTTATCTGAAACTTAATCGCGAGACACATACTGCACACGACGCAGCAGAATTTCCTTTATCTTCTTCCTTACTTCCCCTATCTACCATCAATTAATAATCTTCATAAAATTTTGTGGGGAAAAAAATGGAAAGCCCTCCTTCCAAGAAAAACGCAATTGGCAAGACTCTTGTCCAAATTCAAAAATTTTCAGCTCAATCCACTATGGGTTAGTTAGCAAGCCGAGGGAAGGTCTCATGTTCAATAGACATACTTGTCAACTATCCAACTTTATTTCATATATGTCATTTGTTTTTTTTCTCTGTCTTCTTACCCCTGTAAGCATGGACCCCAAGAGTCTGCTGTTTTGAGTCACTAACCACCCATGCCTTGCATATAAACTACATTTATCTGAAACTTCACTATATAACAATTGACAGTGAGTATTTCACATCAGCCAAAACCCAACGTAATTCTTGACCCCGGGTTCAACTAAAACTTTGAACACCGAGAATATGATCTTTCCACATAGTAAGAACCAAATTTACTCGTCATGCCTGCCCTTGTTTGATTTGTCAAAAAAAACTTATTCATTTGAAAACCAATTCGAGTTCAATCCAACGTTAAGATGTTCGAATTATATCCTAGAGACTCCCAACAGGTCAACAGAACAATCATTATGGAACAAAGAGGGCATACTGATAATCGAAGTAAACAAAAAAATCAGCAAGCATTACTCTTATATACCTCTCTTTCAACCCTCGAAAGCTTCTCAAGCAGCGCGTCCCGGTCCTTCCGCTCCATCACCGCCTCATCCAGCAACCCCGCCTCCCTGAACCGCCTCCAGTCATCCACATCGCCTCCATCCACCGCCACCCCTGCCACCGCCACCTCCTTCCCCCGGTTTATACTCAATGAACCACGCGGCGGCGGGGGCGGTTGTGGTGGCCCGTCAACAAAAGCCACCGCCTTGCCCTTCCCCTCGTTAATACGGCTCAGCGCACTGCCACTCTTCGCCGCCGGAGTTACCGGCTGCCACGCCTTCCTCTGCGGCGTAAACATGATCAAACCCGAACCCGAACCCTAAGCCAACCCCGAATTGTCCAATTTCTTAGACGAGGTGAAACGGCCAATGTTTCTCGGAAGCCCTAGAAGAGACGTAAACCGGACACAGGGAATCAGGACCAGGAATTAGTAAAAGTGACCGGGGAGTGACCGGAAGTGAGAAATTGGTGTTGCTGCGTGATAATGAGAAACTTTGCAATGTTAATGGAAACAGGAGGAACCGACCGAATGAAAGTCGTGGAATGTGGCGCAGTACTTCCGCGAGGATGGCTCGTGGTGGTTAATGTGACTTGTGTCAAAATCATCGGTGGTAGAGGGGGGAGGTTTGGATTAATTTACTTTGTTGCCCAAGTATCGCAAATTGCAACCCATTAGCAAATTCAATCGCTTAAAAGTGCTTGTTACTATCTCAGAATCTTGAAATACACCGTATTATTGGTGATTCAGTGCTATTTTTCAACAACTGATTATACCTAAATAAGGTTCATAGACCCTTTTCTTAATAGATTCTTCCGGTGTCTAGACGTTGTTAAAATCAGTACAAAATTCAGTATATTAGGCTGTAACATTATATATTGGGATCATTGTATAGCGAACGCGTATATTTCTCTTGTGCGGCCCTATTTTAGGCGCCCACGCAGTGAATTTGTGACAAGCTACTACGCCCAATCCCTTACGCCCTCACAAAGGAGATGAAAGAGCTCCACTGAGTTTCGTCTTACCCTAGCACCTCGCATGTTACCGCGACTCTTTGTGACTTCCTCAAGCACCCCTGATGCTTGTCATTGAAGGGGTTTCAAACGCCCTACCTATTGCCCCCGATGTTTTAACATTCCAATAAAAAAAAAAAACTAGGTTTTGGTCCTAACACCACTTGTCACGGACCCATGGACAATATTCTCACTTAAATACGATTAGTTACACCTAAATGACACATCCACACCTTTTTCCGAATAGATCATCCTAATGTCTAGACAATGTCAGAGTCGGTGCAAACTCAGTGCATTAGGTTGTGGCATTATTTGTCATGTCCGCTATGCGCCAATGTCTATATTATCTATGTGCACCCCTGCATCAAGCGCCCATACAATGAGCCTGTGATAGTATCATGGACAAATTACACCTATGTCCCTGAGGTTAGGGTATAATTACAGTCAAGGACATTAAGTTTTAAAATGTAACATACCGTGACCAAACACTTTTAAAATGTATCAGTCGTGTCCATCCGTCAGGGTTCTGTCCAAAAAGTGTATTTTTTTATGATGTCATCAATATGTTTTTTTTAAATGACGATACTACCCCTTATACTGTATATACTGAATATTTTTTAAAATTTTAAATTAAGAGTTCAATCTGCAAATTAGAGTTTTTTTTAAAACCTAATTTGCACATTAGGATTTTGTTGAAACCCTAATTTGCAAATTAGGATTTTGTTGAAAGACTAAATTGCAAATTAGGGGTTTCAAAGGCTTAATTTTCAAATTAGGGTTTCATTTTTCAAATTAGGGTTTTAGGGAAACACTGATGAATCATATTTTAAGATTTGGGTTTTAAACAGTCTCATTTCCCCACGCCAGCGCTGGCACCTCCCTCCCCACCCGTCAGCCCCTTTAACAACTCACGGCAGTGCCGTTTACCCCATCGTCGCCTCAACGACTCACAGAAGCCCCCATTCACCCGCACCACTGTAACAACCCAGACTGACCCTCAAATCCACAACCCACGCCGGCATCGCAGCCGGCGTCTTCTTCCTCAACCGGATTCTGTTCACTTTCACCATTTTTACCGATGACATCCCCTGACTTCCATCGGATAAGCTGGATTTTGTTCACTTTTGCCATTCTTACAGTGGTGAAGTTTTTTGTATCTTCAACTTATAAGACGGTTGTGACGAAAAGAACTTTAGGTGGCTTTTCAGCTGACCACGGCTGCAACGTGGAGGTGGCGACGGCGGCAGCGTTAGTTCTCTAGTGGTGGGATTGGTGCGATTGGAGACTACACCACCTCCCCCACACTCCTCTACCATTTCCCCCTCTCCCCTGCCATTTCCCGTTTCCTGATTTCCCCTTTTTGCTGGCCCTAATTAGGGTTTGCACAATATATTGGGCAGTTGGGGGAGAGAAAAGATGGGTGGCATTTCAAAAAAATTCTGTCAAAGTTAGGAGCATTCAAGTCTTTTTGTCAAATCCGTTATATATTTTTGTATTCCGTTTGGTCAACGGACATAAGTGTAATTTTTTCAAACTATTGTCCTTGTCTGTAATTATACCCTAACCTCAGGGATATAGGTGTAATTTACCCTAGTATCTTACTTCACTTGTGCATGTGATAGTATCTTACTTCACTTGCATTAATCAGTATGGATTTTTGCACATTACAATTGGAAGAAGGATGTTGACAACCGAAAGCCTTGGGTTGTGTTTGCTCACAATATTCAAAGATCTCTCCCAAATAATAAAAGTATTGATGACGGAGTAAAAGTTATGCATCAAAACTTTAGGATAAGATCTCAAATAAACGAAGCTTTGTTTACATACAGTTTTGTTGGTTGAGTAAACAATCAAAGCTAATGTCAATCTAGCAAGATGATAAAATGAGTTCTTGTTGTTTCAAATCATTTGCTAGAAGTTGGTATTAAGGGAGCGAAAAAGTGTGGATGAAGCACTTAAAATTTTGAATTTAATATCTCCAGAGTGTTTTTAACATTTTAATTTTGTACTTGCTAATCTTGCTACCCTCTTACACGAGTGAGATGACAATGGTAAATAAAAATAATCTACGAAATCACTGAAATGAAAGGAAAAATCATCTGAAGTCCAAGCACATAATTATGCACGATCGGATCTTTCATCTAAATCAGATCGACATTAACATTAACATTAAATAGTTCAACGAATAATCTATTGTCTTGCATATTGTAGTCATTGAAACATTTGGGACGTAGACATCGGTTCATGAATTATGCTTATTAGTGGCCTAACTATTGGAATATTATTCTCGAGTAAGTTTTGGACAGCTTTGTGATGATTGACAATTGTTCGGAGATTGCGCGTGTAACTATCCCTATGGTTAAGTATCATCGTGAATGAAGTTCTAGAAATCTTAGTGGTCAATTTAGTTAAAAAAAAAAAAATAATGCATGTAACCATCCAAATGTTAAATTATACTCGGTCAATTTTAGTATAATTTATTTATTTGCCATTTTCCCTCCAAAGGAACTTATTTCAATTCACTTGCAACAAAATTTCAACTTGTATTCCTATTTTCTTTTCTTTGGATGGTTCAACAACCGTGTTTTTACTTCCAATATATTAGGTAAAAACAGGGTTCAAGAACCGTGTTTTTACACCTAGTTACCTATAGTATTCAAGTTAAGCATAATTAATCCTTTCCATTTAAATCGGACCGACAAAACAAATGGTCTTGCAAAATCATATTTGTTTGCACATGCATATTGTGGTTAGGTAACAAATGGGATCAGAAGAGCAATTCAAAGTTCTCATTGCAGATTATGCCTATCATTAGATAAAACTTTTAAATATTGCACATAATGTAGTCACGGCACAAATTGGAAAAACCACGAACGGCCAGATTACACGCTCAATAACTCATCAAATAAACGTCATTCTTTATAGATAGCGTGAGTAGCGTAGAGATTACACGTGTATCTTTTACAATGGCTAGCTATAATTTCATATAAAAATGTAGATAATCTTGCTGGTCATTTGCGCAAAGTATTTAGAGATTCACGTGCGATATCCTAATGGTCAACAATTATTTAATTGAGTTTAGATAATTTTACTCATCGTTGAACTGGTGTCTAGCTCATCCACTGTACAGCAATACTTTGTTAGTTATCACGTGTAAAGTACGTGCATTACAACTAGCTACCTAGATGTTCGAGTTAATAACAATTAGTCTTTCCATTTGAAGTGATTTGCTCAAATAAATTCTCTGCACTTGCATCTTGTAATTACGGGACAAATTGGGATATCAAGAGCAAATCACAGTAATTACGAACGTCATTAACTAACCCGTTCAACGTCATTCTTATGGCAGTCACTGGACAAGCTACGATGGCAAGAGCGGTTCATATATAATGCCAAAGAAAGTGGGCTCGTACCTACGTGGAAGTGCCACAAAGACTGCAGTCCGCGTCAGTTTTCAGGTATGCAAAGTGAGAGACAGCAAGGGCAGAGTAAGGGCCGAGAACAAGGCTTCCTAGACAGGCCGTGAGGAGTGGCAGTGCTGCGGAGACGAGGTTGAGACGAACAGGGCCGGCAGTCGACAATCCAAGTCAAGGTCCAATGCTATGGTCCAAAATTATGTTTCTCTCACTAGAATCCAAAAACTCCCAAATTCTAGAGTGAGAAAGTGATGTTTTTAGAATGAGTCAAAAAAGTCCCTTTTTGAGTTGTAAAGTTCACTATTTATAGGAAACAATGTGCTTAAGTCATAAAGTGCCACATGTCGTACCTGGGAGTGACACGTCACCGGGGTCCCAAAATACAGGTTCTTCGTTGGACTGCCGGTTCACAAATTTGCGTTGCCTGCCCCACACAGCGTTACTCTACCTGTCTAAGAAGATTGACCATACTGCGGTAGCATGATCAGAGTAAACTCGTTGCCCCAGCCACCTATCCAAGCCCTTACTGAATCCCACAGGCCTGACAGCGGTGGGGAAAACCCAATGACCAGCGACCAGGTGGACTAGGCGCGATGCCCTCCGAAGACTTGCTCCCGTCTTGGAGTGACCCGGGGGTCATAGTCCCTAGGAGTGCCGACGCGAGCCCCCAGTGCCAGAGCACGTAGGCCAGTCACGCAGGCACCCTGGCAGAGATAATGTCCCGGAGGAGTTGCCAATCCTGCTGCGAAGGGTCCTTGTGCTGGAGCACTATGAACGGAGCCCCCTGTGATTGTGATGGCGATGGCTTTGTGGTAACAAGCCCATCCCGTGGCGGCGATGGCTTTGTTGTAACGAGTCCATCCCGCTGTGAGGGGTCCTTATGCCGGAGCACTACTAACGGAGCCCCCGTGATTGTGACGGCGATGGCTTTGTGGTAACGAGGCCATCCCGTGGCCGCAACGGCTTTGTGGTAACGAGCCCATCCCGTGGCGGCAATGACTTTGTGGTAACGAGTCCATCCCGCTGCGAGGGGTCCTCATGCCAAAGTACTACAAACGGAGCCCCCCAAAATACTGCACACTCCGGAGAGTGGGTCGAAGCATATTCCATGTCCATGGCAAGGGCACATGGTGTTGTAAATAAGTGTGATGCCCGAAGGCCTGTATCATGATTGTGACGCATGGGCGCGGCGATGACTGTCGCGAGACCATACCTGGTGCCGGGGGCACATGTCATGAGAATGGCGCACGGGCTCGGCGAAGAACGTCGGGGAGCAATACTTGGTGCCGGGAGCATGAATCATGAGAATGGCACAGGGGCGCGGCGACGAACGTCGCGGAGCAATACTTGGTGTCAGGGGCACGCATCATGAGAATGGCACACGGGCGCGGCGACGAACGTCGCTGAGCAATACTTGGTGCTGGGAGCACGCATCATGAGAATGGCGCACGGGCGCGGCGACGAATGTCACAGAGACAGTGCATGGGTGCGCATCGGGTGTCCCGGTGACGTGACGTGAGTTGAGTGTGCCTGTTATACCAAAATAATGAGTGCAATATGTAGTGATGCCAAAGTTGAGGATGATGACATGGGGTTCGTCGGCGACGGGTCATTCGGCGGTAGTGCGTGACTTTGAGCGACGAACGTCACGAGAGCGAGCATGGTCGCGGACATCGAATGACGGACGTCACGAGGTTGTTGTGTACACGTTAGTAAGCTTTGCGCCAGCACAAAACATGGTTCGGAACAATGTGGGCAAAAAAAAGGGGGCAAAGCTGGGGGTTTTGGGGGAAGGCCGAGGCCGACCCCCTGGGGAGGCCGAGGCCGACCGTAGGGGTGGCTGAGGCCAATGCCACCTTCCTCCTTTTGGTGAACTTCGGGCTTGCTGACGGTTGGTGTTTTGATAGGCAATGACAAATTCGGAAGTTGCGTTACGACGAGCGTATCAACGTGAATCGTACTCACATGATGAACAAGGTGCCAAAGTCACATACGAAGTGTACGAAGTGAACAAAGCGTGAATAGGACCTTGCGCGAGGAGGGAACAACAGGGGGAAGGCCGAGGCCGACCCCCGATGGAGGCCGTGGCCGACCCCATGGCCTTGGGGGAGGCCGAGGCCGACCCCAAGGGGTTGGCCAAGGCCTTTGCCTCTTGACCCCATCGCTCTGGTTGTGCCGTCGACCGAAGTTTTTGGTGAAAAGGTGCTCGGGTGATCTCGGCGTGACGGTCGCGCTCTCGTGAGTCACGTTAACGCGAAATAAATTGTGCCTAAGTCGTGCACGAAGCGAGAAAAACACGTGTCTTGAGCGTGCACGCGCTGACCGGTTCGATGCCCTGAAAATTTGACCGTTCACTATGTTGATGTGTCTGCGCGAAGCGGGACCCCCAGCGGGCCATTGGATTCCACCAAAATAGATTGAGAACAATATATTACGTGTAATTAGCGCACACACTAAACATCATTCTTAATCAAGAGACCGAGACAATGGGAGCAGTTACATGATTGCATGTGTAACTATTCCAATGGCCAACACTTATTTCATATTAAGTTCTGAATAAATGCTCTTATTAGCCTTTTACCTAGAATAGGTAAGGAATTACAAGTGTAACTATTTCAGTGCCTAATAAAGAAATTTTAAATTGTCTAATTGGTCGTTTTCTTAAAAATCGCGGATACTAATTTTCTCAAACTTGTTCAACGCCAACTTTGCTCAACCACTGTGGTAGGTTGGCCGCTGCCGGTGATTGGTAATCGGCCGTTGCTTTCACCTCACCGAGTTCTCTCCATACTCGGGCTCTACTTTTTGTTTTAAAGGTTGGATCTTCTGAGTCTAAACCAAAAGTTTGGCGATCTGAATTATCTCGTCTTCATACTTTATACTATAAACTTTAGGCTTCAAGCAACAACAACAGATTAACATTTGGGCAATACTTCTACAGATTGAGTTTCTCATTATTTACTATAGTAGGCTTTTTAGGTGCCAAAGGGGGTCTTTGGATTGACTTGAAAGATTCAGAGTGTAGCTTCCATTTTGTATCGTGAAAAAAAACCTTATTCTCCGCCAATTTTCCCATTGTAATGGCCCCACTTAAACTGGGGGTTTTGTAGACGGCCACCCTGCCTTGGAAAAAGAAAACCTGCGTGGTTCTGTATACTCTCAGTTCTTAGTTTAGTTTTATTCAAGATCCTTTGATACTTTTGGGTAACTCAAATCAAGTTCTTACTCGCAAGATAAGTTTGGGATCCGCACTTATGATATCGTCGACCACACTATTTTAAAAGACTTCGTTTATTCTGGGCCTAGTTGATATCTCTTGGGTAGGAATGGACCAGTTGTCGAGATGACCTAGCATATATACTTTTGATAAGATTGAAAGGGTTTTTGTAATCCCAACTCGAGAGCTTAATTTTTCCTATGCAATGATTCGTAATCAACGTAGATTATTAGAATGTTTGGACATTCCTACATATGGTTCTTCGTTGTACAAAACCATGGTTAACAGTCGATATTTAGTATTTGTTGTTGCTATGTGGAAGAGACAAGCTTTTAGCCACCTAACGTCTCAAATCTAGTCCACCCAGTGTTAGTTGTGTCACTTCTTTTTAGCTTCACCTACCTGATCCCTTGGCCCAATGCCACTTCTTGTATGTATTAAGTCAAATCAACTAGCATTTGGATTGTGAAGAATTAAACTTGGCTAAAAAAATTAGGGGAGAATTAGATGAAATGTAGAGATTCTGATTTCAAAAAAAAATTCACGCCTCGACCACCCTATGACATGATTAAATGGGACTTCCTTCAGACAGTCTCGTATAAGCTTGGCTTCTCGGCTCACACATTCAAGCCGATCATGCAATGTGTCCACGGTATCCTTTGTAGCGTCGGTGGTGCAGGATTTCTTTCAAGTACACACTTGCCTGCTTGAGGGCTTCGGCAAGGACATTCTTGATCTTTGTATCCTTTTATTTTTTGTTAAGAAGTGTTATCAGCAGCTAACCTTCTTCGAGCCCAGAAAATGGATGGCTTATTGGTTATCAAATCAGGTCCATCTGCTCTTCATATAAATATCTTTACTTTTAATGATTCTCTTTAATTTTTCAATGAGACTTATTATATGGGATGCGAACTATTGAAAATCCTTCTTGATACCAATTGCGAGGACTCTGAACAAAGATAAATTATCCCCAACATAAGTCTGAATACTCCAGCCTTTTCCAGACAATATGCAGCAACAACACGGGGCATTTCACTTGGTGAAAGGTTTGGCACTTACTGAGGAACAAGCCTTCATGTAGTCACATATAGGAAAGAATTCTTTAGGTACTTATTATAGTTTCCAAACTACAACTTTGTGCTGGCCAGAAAAGTTTCTGAATCGAGCTGGCAGAACTATCTCATTAAATATGTTCATTCGTCCTTACTTATCACATGCAGGTATTCAAATTTTCTATCTATGGCTCCAACTAATTAGACAGCATATTTACCAAGTTCTGGTGGGCTCAGTGTTATTAAAGGCGCGCGCCTAGGCGCAAGGCGCAGCTAGGCGCACAAAGCGCGCCTCGCCTAGGCCTAGGCGCAGCGCCTTCAATAAGGCGCGCGCCTTGTGCGCCCAGGCGCTAGGCGCATAGCGGGGCGGGAGGCGCAAAGCTAGGCGTACGATGTGTAACCGTTCGATTTGGCTTCTTGTCTTCACGTGGACCGTTGATTTCTCTTTTAGTATTTTACCATTTTTGTCTTTACAAAGTCAAAACACTTTTTTTAAGACTAAAATATAAAACCTAACTAATTTGTTAGCGATAAAACACTTTTTATCGCTAATTGCTCACCAACTACGTTAATCTTTCTGTGAAAGCTGTTGAAGACAGAGTACACATGGCTAAATTAAGAGACCTAACTGATTTGTTAGCTTCACTTTATATTGTTCATAAGGCCAAAGCTCAATCTTGAGAAAATATTTGAATTTTTAGTCCCTATATTATGCCCATTCCCATTGAGATAGATCTAATTTTTAAAAGTAGAATTTATTTTTATTGTTGGAAGCTTGTTAAATTAGAATGTTGGTATTTGAAACTTTCTCTAATGTTTAGAAGTTTGTTAATTGTCATGTTGTAAATTTTTTTTACTTAATTTTTTTTATTTAATGCGCTTTTATTTATTTATTTTTATATATCTTAATATTGCGCCTTGCTTTATATAAATTTGGGTGGGCTGAGGTAGTCTATATGCCCGTTGCATAAGAAAATAGCGCATATAGGCGCAGGGACTTTTTGCGCCTTAGGTGCGCCTGCGCCTTTAATAACTATGGGTGGGCTGAATGTAAAGATGGTCAAGCAACTAAAGTTCCTACATCTAGTTAAGCATTGGAATTCAAAGATGCCAATTTTTCGAACGTAGCTCTTCTTGCTAAAACAAATTGGAGATCTTAACAAATAAGGAAGCCTTAGCAAGTCATCAAATTCTAAAAGCAAATACATTGGAACTTGTTCATTCTTTGAGATTTCCAATAGTGGCAACATTTCTTGGGCCTGGAGGAGCATTTTACATGGTAAGGATGCTTTACAGTTAAGTGTATGTCACAAAGTTAGTAAAAAATCATCTATCTTTGTGTGGGATCATTACTGGCTATCCAACATCTCACTTATAATTCTTTGAAGCTCTCAAAATCGAAGCGTAAGGAAAAATATTTGTCAGATACCATTACAAATTCTAAGTAGAACCAACCCTTGTTGAGCCAACTTTTCCTCAATATATATATGCTCTATCATTTCTGGTACCCACATCTCCTTTGAAAACTTTCTAGGTAAATTTATCTGGAACGCCACACCTCGTAGTCATGTTTGGGTTAAATCAACTTATGAGCTTTTGTATAACCAGGGATCGGCTGATCTAAAAACCAGCGAACCTCACTTTAACCTTTGGAAGGGAAATTCCCTCCAAAATTTGAAACTGCCTTTGTAACCTTAGGGTGTGTTTGATAACGTCATGCATTACTTAAAACTGAAAATTTTCAGTAATTTTAAATTAAGTGCGTTTGATAACGCACTTTTTTATCACTTAAAATAATTAGTAATAAGTTAATTGAAGACCAATATTTTAAGTCATCCATAGTGACTTATCACTTATCCCTAAACACGGTCAATGATTTGGAATTAAAACATTTTGCCAAGAAAGGACAGATTTGCCCCAGCTACCTCCTCTTCTTCCCGATCGTTGCATGCCTTCTCGCTGCCGCTACCGCTTCTTCTTCTTCTTACTTGCTGATTCGCTGCCTCTTCTTCTCTTCTCATGGTACTACAGGTGCGTGATTTCATAGTGTTTCATTACATGGGTGTCGCTTGATCTGTGAACATAATTAGGGTTTTTTTCCCAATTCTGTACTTTCTGATATTGGATCGATTTTCTTGCCTCTTGAATGTATTCTCGATTTAGTTTGCTTTATTGAATATGATATTGGCGGTGGGTGGATTCGTGGGAAGCGATCGAAGACAAGGTATAAGGTTACTCCCAGTCCTTCTTATTCTGATTTGTATGCATCTTCATGTGATACGACTGAGACTGATCATCAAGTAGAAGAAGTTGCTATGTGTTTGATGATGATGTCTAGAGAGGTCAGAAATTGGGATGGGTTTAGTGATTCTGTACTTTTTGAAGGAAATAGTGAAAAAGGGAGGTGGAAGAAAACTTCTGGATTTTGTTTTCGGTTTTCCCAATGTTTTAGTTGAAGAGAATACATCTGAAGTCAGGAAAATAAGGCTGAATTGGAAGATTTTGCTGATGAACTAGCATATCAGTTGGTCTATGACACTAAAATTGAAAAGGGAGAATTTTGTGAAGTAGACGTGGAGAAGGAATTTGAGCTTGTTGGAATTAATGAGGAGCAAGACCTTTGAGATGAGAAGCAAATAAAAGGATTGTAGACATGGAGAAGGAGTAATCATCTTGTCTTGTTTGTGTAATATCCCGAACTTCGAGAGCCGACTAAAATAATCATTCGGGCTCTGAAAAATAAACGGGCGCTAATTTTGAGCAATACTCGAGTATTAGAAGCTTGTGGAAGCTTAAAAGAATTTTGGGGCAAAAATATAATTTTTATAATTTTGGAGACATTTTCGTAAATTTTGAAACTTGATGAGCTATTCTGTAAATTTTGAAGATTAAGCCTTATGTGTCAATTTTTCAAAAGTTCCGGATAAGGAGATGCCACCTCCTAGGATGAGTCACCTGATTTTTTTTTATGTGAGTTTGATTTTATCCTAAATGAAAAAAAAAAGAAAACACCAAAGAGGAAACTTTTCCCTTTCGGGAAAGAAAGAAGAACATGAAGAAGAACAAAATAGAAGAGAAACAGTGAAGAGAAACCAGAAAACAGGTAGCTCGGAGAAAGGAGGAGGAAACAGTGGAAAGAAATAGAGAATAGGAAGGAATTTTCCAGGGTAATCCCCTTCTCCTCTCTGTCGTGCGTTTAATGGGTGTTGTGTACTTCCTCTGTGTATATAACATATGGGTCAGCAGTGTAAGTATGTGTGTTTGCGAGTGTAGCAGTGCAAATCTATGTGTATACAAGCATATATGCGGGTGTAATGGTTTATGAATTTCGTGTTGTTGAAGGTTTATATAAGGGTTAAGACTAATTGTTCATGAATGAAGCTTAGCAGAGGAGGTGGAGTGGGAAGTAGCCGCAGAGCTACTGTGTGTACCGTGTGTGTTGGTGGGTGTAGCCATGGATGCAATTGAGCGTATGTGTAATTGGTTGTGTAAAGGGTGGCTATGTGGATGTTAGAAGGTCATGGGTTTGGTAGCCGTGAGTGGAGGTGTATGGGTTGTGAAGTTGTTGTGTGCATCGTGTATGTATGAATTCGGTTGGTACCTATGTGTGTAAATTATGTATTTAAGTGTGTTGTAGTGAATTAGGGTGGTGTAATGTGGTTTTAATGGTTTGGAGTGGGTTGAGAGGGAGGTAGTGTGTGGTTGTGAAGGGGGTGTGGGATGAATATCCCGGCTGAAAGATGAAGAAGATGAGAGGTGTGTGTGTTTTAGGTGAAAAACTGGGTGTGATGATATGAATAGTAAACGTAATTGTCGCTAAAGTTAGAAATTATTTAAGCAGATTTTAATCCAAATTTTTATAAATAGTTAAGAACAAAATTAGACAAAGTACAAAACCATAACCCCTAATATTTTTACGAGAACTATGCTCTGAAAATTTTTGGGAATTTTTGGGATCCTTGAAGGGTGCTAAATTGGGGTATCGATTAAAGAAATTTATTGAATTAATTAACCTAGTAAACTAAGTTATTTTAATGTGAAAATTTTACATAAACCCTATTTTATTGATATGTTTCATATTATAAAATTTCGGGTCATTCTGAGTCTGATAGGTATTTTTCACGAAACTGGCCTTTTAGCGCCCGGCCCGGACACCAGTTCTGAAAATCTTTGTCAGTTGGATTCTTCGAATCGTTTTGTAATCCTGTTGGTAGTTCTTGTACGACCTTACTGGGCTCTCAAAAGCTCACCCTTCGTTTGGCTCCCTTCTCCAGGTGATGATAAGCTGTAGCAAGTTCGGGAATGGTTTAGAGTCTGAGTGAGATTCCGATGAGCCCATCACCACTGTATAGTAAGACTCCTGCGCGGGTCGGTACTGATAATTTGTTCTTAGAAGATTTGAATGGCGAAGAACCTAAGCTGTAATAGTTTAAGATAAGCAATTGTGGTCTAGTATTTTGAGAAATCTGGGTTGATGCTGAATTAGATGATTTTGGGAATATGTGTTGTGTACAGGATTTGACAGGTTTGATGTGATCCGGTAGGCTAATGACCCAGGAGTTCGGGACGACATAGCACAGAATTTTTGGGGGCGTTACAGTTTGACGACTGAAGGGAACCCCGGAAATGCTGCATTCGGTGCTAGGCCACTTTGTGTGGATCTTTAAAAGGATTGTAGACATGGCAGGAATTTTGTTTTTATGCGTGTAGTGAGTTTGAATTCTTAAAGAGGCTGCTGGTAAATGCTGCATGCAAGCTAGATATTCTCTACAACCTATCATATTCTCCCTTGCTTGTTTGTTTGGGAAAAATGCTGATGGTTCGACGGCAAGTCCTGTGATAGCTACTTTATTAAGAGGCGAAACTAGGCAAAACTACTTTTGCGCCACCTTTCTGGGTGTCGATTTGGGACTATCTCAGCATTGGCCCAGCATGTGGCCTTTGCCTTGCGGTCAAAGAACCTTGGTCATTCGTCCTTGTTGTTGTCACTTCTACTATTACCACTGTTACGACTACATTGTGGAGAAGAAGAAGATGATGATGAACTCATCTATATTCCTTCTCCCTCCTAGGTTTGACCTTGTTAGAATTAATGAGGAGTTTTCGACAGATTCTTTGAGAAAGCTTGAGTACAAGTACAAGACCTGTGGCACGATCTTTTATTCTTTTCGTGCACTTGGAGGCCACACAAACAGGCACAAGAGAATCCGTTTCACTGAGTGTGGCAATCAACACGAATTCCTTTAAATTAAGTTCATCTTGTTAGCTCATCTAAAATGTTTTCGTATCTGCCTTAATCTCATGAGATACCTTAAACGATATGAATACCTTTGAGACACCAAGAACTGATATGGATACCTTTGAGACAATACAATAAACGGTAGAATTACACGATGAAGTCAACAAAAATTTGTCATATACTCTATTTGTTAGGCTTTGTGGCTTGGCAGGTGTACATGGGGTTTATTGTTTGGAGTTTCCTGTGATTATACATGGGTGTACATGGGGTGTACATTGGTAACATCTTGCCTATGGATGGTTGATGAAAGAGACTGGGCACCATATTTATTGTATGATAAGTGCATAAAGATTAGTGGTATCATTTTTTGATTATTTTTTCCCCTTTGAAAAATGTATGAGCAATATTTCTAGTAAATCATACTACTGCTACTACTACTAATGTTATAATACTTGTATAGGAATGGCTTATGGTGACGGTTCTAGAGCAAAGTGGAAGGATCTAGAACGATTATCACAGATTATCTTTTTGAACGATTTGACAACAGAGATATTCTTAAAAATACGACTCACCACCACGAAAGTCGTAGATATGGGAGCAAAAATACGACAAGCCGATCAAAACTATATGATGAACTTGCAGGAGCAGATT
Source organism: Escallonia herrerae (assembly GCA_033070095.1). Taxonomy (NCBI): domain Eukaryota; kingdom Viridiplantae; phylum Streptophyta; class Magnoliopsida; order Escalloniales; family Escalloniaceae; genus Escallonia; species Escallonia herrerae. The sequence continues at coordinate 180,260 of JAVXUP010001132.1, forward strand.
GCAACTCAATTGTTTAATTGGAGGTTGTAGTTCACATATGTAATAGTGTGACAAATTGACTATTTATATTATTACAAATTCTTATCGTGTGACCAATTTGAATATTCTTTTGTGTTTTAATGTTATGCAAGTAAATTGGATTTGAAATATCCATTATTGATATCATAATACGTTGGATGTGCAATAATATAACGAGATTTATAAAGTTTTAAAAAGCAGCGTAAAAGGGTATTAGTGTCAAATTAAATAATTTTTAGATTTCAGCTGCTTTTTTTATCAAACAGAATAAACTACTTCAGCACTTAAATTTCAGTCAAGACCAAAAAAAATTCAGTGTTTAAAATTCAGTAGTTTAAAATTTTCAATTTTACATATTCAACACTTACGTTTTCAGTACTTAAATTTCGATTTTATCAAACACCCTTAGTCTCTCCCACGAAATTCAACTATTTCTATGGCAATTGTTACAAGTTGGGACTTGCAAGATTCAATGTTACAAGTGATGACAAGTGCTTCTTTTGCCATTCCAGTACGAAAACCTATCCACCCCTTTTCCTTTATTATCATTGCCTTCAGCCTTTGTGGTTTGGACTGAAGATTGGAATATGGTTTAATGGACCCTTTTACAATTCTTTGAGTGGGTAATTTGTGTGATATCCAAGGAAATGTTTGTGTTTCAGCACAATCCAAAGTTACAACCATAATTGACTTTTTTCGTCAAGCCAAATGGCCATCATTTCTCGGTCATGCCATTTGGGTCATGCCATTTGTCTCGACGCAATATAGCTAGCTTCGATATAAAAAAGATCAAATTTATCGGTCTCCACAAAGTCGACTCAAAGAGCAATTTTCAACTCAAAGGACCACTATCCAAGTGTAATCTCTTATAACTTATAATCAGTTTTTTGTCATTGACCTGGAGATCAGTTGATTTCTCTTAGGGTCCAATTGGATCACGGAATTAGCCTTGTAATTGAAGTAGATTTTGGAATTGGACCTTAGGAATTACAATTCTGCTGATTGGACGACTTATTTGGAATTGGAATTACAATTCACACCCAATTCCATGAAATTAAAAAACAGACTTTAAGGCCTACACTCCAATTCTTAGGCCCAACCTCAAATTTGCAATTCCAGCCCATTATTTTTGTCACTGTTTCTCTCTCTCTCTCCACTCGTAGCCTCTGCCCGACACTTTTCCTTCCTCTTCTGATGCAGCCTCGCCATGGCAGTTCTTCTCTTCATTCTCTCTTGATTCTACCTCGCCATGGAAGCTGAAATCTACTCTGCATACGGTGGTGGCTACGCTCCACTTATTTGACGGCGACGATGGCAAGATCTGCTGCTTTGACGGCAGCGACGCCGGCAACAATCTACTTTTTTTTACGGCGGGGACGGCGATTTCGGTGTCGTGGTCGTGGTCTTTGTTGTGGTATGTATATGTGTATTTCGAATCTTAATTCGTTATTGATCTTGATTTTGAGTTTTGGGTCATAGATGGTAGGGTGGCCAGAGCAGGTAGTGGTGATCGCATGCGGGCTCGAATTAGGCCCTAAACAGATCAGAATAGTAGGATATGATTTACATAGTGAGTCCAAGTAGTAGACAAGGTCTAGTTGAGCATCCTCAAGTAGAACTGAATCTACAAAGGCTGGAGACTTGAATTTACTGCTAATTTAGTTTGCTAACATTTGAGTAGAATTGAGTAATTCTTAGAAAAATCAATGTGAGTTTTAAAAGGATTCTGAAAGTTCCTAAATTCTGGATAGAGGAACCAAGGTTCTTCCACCTTGTCTAGGTTTGTTTATCTTCCAGTTGCGTGATTAGTTGAAACTAAGCTACTGAGTTCACACGAGCAAGGTGTTGGCTATCACCTATCAGCAACTGTTCACATTGAATTTATTGGTGCAATATATCATTCACAGCATTTTGTGGCCCCTTCATATTGGTGCTGGGCTAGATCCCCAGTGTGATTGTGCTTGACACACTTCGGCATATTTGTGGAATGGAGGGTGGGGTAGAAAATGATTCGCGTATTAAGACTAAAGCGGCGTTCCCTTCGTTGAACGGCTGAGATTGTGGAGATATCTCTGAGATTTTGCTGCTGTAACTGCAATTCGTCTTTAAACACAATTTCATTGAATTGATCGAACACAGTTTTGGTTCGGCAGCAGCTATAAGCATATTTCGACCCACTTACAGCTGTTAACAACAAAGCCCTTAACAAAATCAACTATATTACGGGTTATATACTTGGTCATGTTATGAGCATGCATCCAAAATCTAAAACTATGAAATCCATGTATTACTCCAATATGAAGTCTTTACACCTTAAGGGTCATGGGTTTTATCTCCAGCTTAACTTTTTCATGTTCTGGATGCATGACTTTTAACAAGCATTTTAGGTATGTGAAGCAGAAGCTTTTGGGGTTGATACTAATGGATCGAGTAGTAGTTTGAACATTTATCCTCCCTCCGTCCCCACCCTGTCCACTTTCGTCATTATTGTGGGGTTGAATTCTGTACAATGTACAGGAGATGGTCTGGGCTTTGTTAGCTATCTTTGTAAGGTCAATAGAAGCGGTTAAGTATATTTTTACTTGCAGCCAAGCATTTTTATCCTTATAAATCTAGAAAGTGGCCTTGCATGTTATGTGGCATGTGGTGGGATTATAATAGACATACTTTGGTATGTGGAGATGCCAGCATACGCTGAAGTAATTCTGAAGATGTAGTGAAATACATCTTCGATTTGCCTGGGTATGAAAATGTGGCTAACTCTGTCAAACATATAGATACTCAAGTACTTAAAAAGATGCTCTTCTCTCGTTGTTGTCGGCTCGTCGCCATTCTAATAATCATGCATGCACTCATAGACAGAAAACTATTGTACTTTTGGATGGAAATCTTCATTTATTCTTTGCTTGATTAATCTTCTATTTTGCTTCTATGATTTGCTTAGATTCATCCTTCTTTCTGTGTGTAGAATTCTAGGGCTTACATCTTTTGTTAGAGATAAGTACAAATATGGCGCTGAGGTAGTCTATATGCCCGTTGCATAAGAAAATAGTCTACGTGGGGCTTCTTGCTTTATATAAATTTATGATTTTTTCCGGGTTGCATAAGAAAATAGATTTTGTGAGTTATATATTAGTTTTCTAAAAAATTGTCTCACTTATTTTTGTCATAACATTACTAGCTTTGTTGCCTTCTTTTTTTGTTGTTCTGCCTGACTTTGCTGAAGTATAGAGCTTCATTGGCAGTGTTTTCGACCCAAACACTACTGGCCACTTGCAAAAACTTAGGAAGATGGATCCCATCAATGTTGAAACAATATGCTTTTTGACCTATATTATTTTCGTCTTTGTTTGCCTTCAGTTTAGTGGAATGTATTTCTTTTGTTGTGCTTGTGCATGGTGATATTATGAGTGGTAGCTTAATCTTCGTCACTAAAGAGTTGTTCAATCTTCGTCACTCAACCGCAAGGAATGTGATTGAAAGAACATTTGGGTTGCTGAAGAAACGGTGGGCAATTCTTAGAACCACGTCTTTCTTTGATGTAAAAACACAGGTGATATTATGAGTGGTAGCTTATTAGTTTATAATTTTTTGCATACATATATAGTATATAACAGGTGACAATCTGATTTTTTTTTATCATTTGTACTTCGTATTGTAGGTTCGAATAGTCAATGCATGCTGTATTTTGCACAATTTCATACGAGAGGAGCAAATTAGACAAGAAGCAAGATTATTAGCTGAGGTTGATGCAGAATTAGCAACTGCTCAAATTCGAGATGACACGAGCGATGAGGAAGTTATAAGATCTGTCCGACTTATGCCTGAATGGACAACATTTAGGGAGAATTTAGCTAAGGACATGTTCGCTGAATATCAAGCAAGGCGTGGATGAGGAATTTGATGCAATAACTAATTATCTATTTGAAATGTTATTTCTTTAGTATCTATTTTCTGATTATTGTATATCTCATAGATATCTTATTACTGTATGTCAGAAATGTTTCTTTTTAGGAGCTATTTTCTTGTTGAAACAACGTAATATGTGGTGCATTCTCAAGAACTATGGTGGATTCATGGTGATTGTTGGTTGAATGTTTTTTGAGTTGGGTTTGTGGTAATGTTGACTGATGTTATCTTTAAAGAACAAAAAATTTGACTCATCTATTTATTTTATACTTGGTCATCATATGTATTTTACTGAGCTCATTTTTTTTTATTTTGTACTTAGTCATCTTACGTGTATTTTCTTTTCTTTTCTTTTTCTTTTGTTGGGTAGGGTGGCGTGGGGTATAATTTGATAAAAAAAAAACTTGAAACTTTCGTTTTGAATATTTACCTTTTGTTTTTTTGACTTTAGCAATTTCAATTCTTAATCTAATTTTCTGTGCTAACCAATCAATGGAATTATAAATTTCATTCAATTCTAAATCAATTACAATTCCTATGGAATTGGAATTGAATTGCAATTCCAAATTCTAATTCCAATTGGCTGCAAATTCCAAATCACCGTCTGAAATCTAAGTGGGCATATGCGTCATGAAGCTCTTAGGAGTGTGGATGGAATCAGCTGCTTATTCTCTTTTTTCTCTGGGTCCATTTTCTGCTCAAGCATTAGCAATTTTGAGATCGCAGAAATGAATCCAATATTAGAAGATCTTGCGTGTTTTGATAGATCAGATAACAGGGGTGGAAAGCAATAGTGCAATGGAGCCGATATTTTCTAATATTTGTTGTCCTACTATGGCTTGCCATTCATGTAAAATAGCACCGAGAAGCAGCAAGAGATTACTGATGAAGCTATGGCGCTGGCCACATTTGCATGCAAGTCAAGATCACGAGTATTAATGGATTGGACTTTTCATGCATCAGATACTTACGGATGTAAGCTTAGAATGATGGATGGAGTTGTTACATTTACGTAGTTTTCTAATTAATTTAGATTAATAAACCGTCAAATGACCGCAACAACTCTTGTAAAACCACTAAAATAATTAAATACTCGTACCATTCACAAAAACATAAAAACAAAAAATTGCATATGTAACATTATAACGGCTAACCACTTCAGATATCGTACGTGCCATTATTCCAATGGCTAACGCTCATTCTCTGTCAAATTTTGGATAAATCAAGTTTTAGACAAGCTCATTGTCGCTTACCTGCAGGAGTTCAGACATTATGTGTGGTTATTTCAACAGTCAGCGATTCTCTTCTGTCAAATTTCGGACGAATCAAGTTTTGCACAATCTCAACAATTTAGAAACTACACGTGCAACTATTTTGATAGCTAACAGTCATCCTCAATCAAGTTTCAGATAAATCTTACCGGCATGTTTCGTTTCGATGCCCTTATTACAAATTTTCAACTCACAAATTGTTCGTATTCAACACATGAAAATTTAAGAGGGTTCTCAAATGCGAAGAGAATAGTGCAAAGTGATTCTTAAACAACGAATGTTAGTGCTAGACTTAGGAGTCATTTTTCCCCTGCATGGCAGAGTATCGTGGCAGCCAATCAGCGATTAATGCGGGGTTAAGTCAGCGCAAAAAAGTCAAGATTGGGGCTAATCCATGGATCCACAGCCCATCACTTTCAAAATCCAATCAGCAAAAAGGCTTTACAACCGAAAGCGAGAACTAGTCCATAATTTACCAGGATATCTTGAGAGGCATGGAGTTTTAACTCATAAACCAAGTCTTTTAGAAAAATGAAGAGGAAAGCAGAAAGTGTGTTCCTCCGGGAAGTGGCAATGAAGATGTTTTGACCTAAAATGGATTACTTTCGATTGAAAGTGTATATAGATTAATCATGGAATGAAGGCTATAACCATCGAAATCTTGAAGACGGAGAGGGTTTCTTTTTAGACGTGTAAGCTGTTCTTTTAGATGAAGTTATAATGTTTTATTGGCATGCCTGTTGGAAGACTAAACCAATTAATGAGAAGCCAACGGAGCGCAAAGTACGCATTGATGACATATGCTGTATACATGAAAAGGGTGGCAAATCTGCGTATTACTTATTGAAGGGGAGTGCAAACTAGCGAGACACGTGTGAGCGATTTTCAACGCTAATACTGTGAAAGTTCGAAAGAGAACTTCAGAGGTTGAGTGCATAAATGGTGGATATAAGTTGATAGGAAAATCAAATTGATGCACTCAATAGGGTAATAGTATTGTGTTGGTTTATCTAATGAACTGAACTAAGAAGTACTTTTATGGGGTTGAGAAATTAGCCCCCAACATTTATTCCAATGCTTTTCACTTCTTGGAAGACTTACAAGCCAGCAAGGGAAGGCTTACGGTACCAGATTAGTAGAAGACATTGCAAGCAGGAACCTACACGATCTTTTTTTTTTCCCTTCAACTTAATCCATAGAATATATACCTACATAACAAGGCCATTTGTCTTTCTGATTACAAGTGTAGTCAAGAAGGGAAGATGAACGGGTTGTGGCGGTTGCTGGGGATAATAGGCACCTTTTTGCACGGGTATCCCATAAGAACAAGGGAGTTTTTGAACCAGAGCATGTTGAAGAGGTCGCGCTGACGAAGCTGTCACTTTACGCTATGGAAATAGGTTTTGAGGTTATCAAAATACAGCGAGATTGCTTGAGCGCAACGACAGCTCTAAAGTGGAAAGGAAGTAACGTGTCCATAACCGGAAACATCATCCTTGATACCTAATGGAAGTTGAGCTACTTTAGACACCGTCAAGTTTCTGTTGTCTGTCTTATTACAAATAATGCAATGCATCAGTAAACTTGAAATGTCCGTTTTGATTGATGAGTTTGAATAATAAACGAAAAAATTTCTCCATTTTTTTGGCGCTTATGGTAAAAAAATGTAAATTCATTCGTTACTTTTTATGAAAAAAAACAAAAGAAAAAGCAAGGAGTGGGTAGTGATAACTATAAAGATAACCAACACCGGAGAGAGTAGAGAAACTGAAAACCCTACATCGCAACTTCCAAAGGGGGTCAAACAATCCAAGACACTAACGCACACTGTCTCTTTGTCTCTCTCTAGAAAAGCAGCGGAGTTCGTTTCTCTCTCTCTCTCTAAAACACCTAAACCCGCAGGGCTGCTACCGGTGCCGGCGCAACGGGTATGTCGTCGGAGGCTTCTAGATCCGGTTCGACGGCCGATTCGTACATCGGCAGCCTGATTAGCTTGACCTCCAAGAGCGAAATCCGGTACGAGGGTGTTCTGTACAACATCAACACCGATGAGTCCAGTATCGGCCTCCGTAACGGTACCCCCCCCCCCCTCTCCCTCTTTTCCGTCGCTGTTTCACTGATTGTCGCTTTTTTCCCAACGGTTTTTGTTACTGTATGTGGGATGTTTGTTTAAATTGGAAAGGACGACAACTTTTTTCGGCACTTGGAATTAGGGTTTACGTGCAATTGGTGGATTCTTGATTAGTTTTTTTTTTTAGTGCTGGTACTTTTTGAATCTGGATTGCATTCAATTTGTGTCCAAAAATGTCTAATAAATGATCAAGAAAAATTGTCTTCTTTAGTGTTTTGAGGCCTTGGAATTAACATATGTCTGGGTTATTGGGTGAATCTTTCGTGCATGCAACTGGGTTTATCAAGAAGGAAAAGTAAAATCTTTAATTTGCTAAGCTTAGTTTATGTGTCATTAAAAGTGAATGTTGTGTTTTAATCGATATAGCTGTTTCAATCAGGGTTTTCATGTGCAATTGGTAGATTTTTTATCTGGGTTTTTAGTGCTGTACTTTTTGAATCTTGATGGGGTTTAATTTGCGTCAAAAAATATCTAATAATTGATCAAGAAAAATTATTTTCTTTAGGGTTCGTAGCCTTGGAATTAATGCATGTCTGGGTCCCAATAAGTAAAATTTTTAATTTGCGAAGCTTAATTAATGTGTTAGTGAGATGGAATGTTGTGTTGTAATTGACTCAAGCTGAGGGCTCGTATACATAGCTTACGGTTGGTGTGGATTATCTCATGGCAGTAAGATCATTTGGAACTGAAGGACGTAAGAAAGAGGGTCCACAAGTATTGCCTAGTGATAAAGTCTACGAGTATATACTGTTCCGTGGAAGTGATATCAAGGTACTTTGACTGGATTTGTATTCCTTACTTGATATCTCCTGGTTCTATCTTCGATCTGTTTCTCTTACTGTAAATGAAACTTAAGCGTTGGAATCTTCTTTAATGCAAGCTATTGTGTAGTCTGAAAAGGTTAAATATAATGACAATCTCAATTTTGCTCTGCAGTCTGCATGTCAATTAAAAGTATGTGCTCTACCTTTAGTTACACTTATCATGGATCTCTTCTTTCCATTATATATTTATTGTTTGCTTATAGCCCTCTTGTCATCTCTATATATGAGCCTCCACAATGATCTTTGACTGAGTTTCTTTATTCCTCTTTAGCATCTTATTCCCGTCCAGTAAAAGCTAATTTGGATTGATTTATAACTGGGAAAGTTAAATATATGTATGGGGTGCCTTTTACATTTCCAGTGCCCATTTTGCAGGACAAAAACTCTTTGTTCTGCGGGATGACTAATATTTTCTGTACAAATTTCGAATTAAGTGGGTGCACAAAGTGCCAAAAGCAGCAATCACCTAGTGACTTTTCCTATCTATTTCGTATCCTAGAAGTGAAGAAGCTTTGTCTGTGGAAAAGTTGATTATGCAAGTCATTTTTTTCGACTGGGGGAAAATCTGGAAAGTAAAAACACTAAAATGACAACAGGAGTAGCTATCTGTCGAAAAGTACAAAATTTATGTACTGGGAGGGTATTGAAGGCAAATTATCTATATCAACTTCAGCCAAGAGGCCTTTGTCTTTCTAATATAGTAGAACAACATACAGCATAACTTGTGGGACCTTTGGCATTGATTACATGTCACGTAAACTGCCCAGTGCACCAAACATTGATTAACTGTAGATGGTCTTCCTTTATCTTATATGATAACAGTACGTGTTATTGACAAAAACATGTGATGTTTCTTTTGCTTTTTTCAGGATTTACAGGTTAAATCGTCTCCCCCTGTTCAAACTACTCCACCTATAACCAGTGATCCAGCCATCATTCAGGTAACTAAAAGTAGAATGTCGTTTTTCTATGATGGATCGTGCATTGATAAAATGATTACGAGACCCTCTGATTTTCTTTGCAGTCTCACTATCCTCGGCCACCTTCCACATCTTCAAGCTTGCCTGCTCCTGTCAGTGGGTCTTTGCCTGATGTTAGTCCCCATACTGCGCCTCTTGGACACCCTGGGTCAACTTTCCAAGGTGGTCTGCCTTTATATCAGCCTGGAGGCAACTTAGGATCCTGGGGCCCTTCACCTCCTCCAAACGCAAACGGTACTGGGCTTACAATGCCAATGTATTGGCCTGGATTTTATGGACCACCGAATGGGCTTCCTCAAATGCATCAATCTTTGCTTCGACCACCTGGGCTATCAATGCCTCCTTCACTGCAGCAGCCAATGCCTCCTTCCATGCAGCAGCCAATGCCTCCTTCCATGCAGCAGCAGCAGCCAATGCCTCCGTCCATGCAGCAGCAAATGCCTCTGTCCATGCAGCAGCCAATGCAGTATTCTGGTTTCAACACATCTTTGCCAACTGGAGCTTCGAGCTTGCCTGAATATTCTTCTCCTTTACTTCCCATCAGTACTAGTTCCCTAAATTTAACATCTACTTCTTTACCTGCTTCAACTTTGCCTTCAAGTATTCCTCCGATGCCACCTGCGACCCTTGCTTCTGAAATTTTACCAATGATGCCAACTAAAGCTCCTAACTCAGTGATTTCTACTGCAGCCCTAAGTACTAGCTTGCCCTCGGCATCCCCATTGCTTTCTTCAAGTCCAGATGTAAATACCATAATGCCTTCAATATCCAACAAGCCTAATGTGATTTCTGGTGCAGCGTTAACATATCAACCCATATCCTCAATTGTTGGTGCATCAAATTCAGTTCAAACAGAAACACCCACACATTCACTTGTTACCCCCGGGCAGCTACTGAGGTCTAAGCAAGCTGTAGATTCTTCGACTCAGGCTTTGCAAATGGCTCATAAAGATGTGGAAGTTGTTCAAGTATCGCCAAAACCATCATTGGAGCCGCCAGCTCCAGTTCCTAAAGAAGCTCAGCCACCAATATTGCCGTTGCCACCTTCTTCACGTCCCACTCATAAGGTGGTTCTGTCTTAATATTTAAAGTGTATTTGTTTGTTCTAACTTTTGCCTATTGCAATTTTCGAATTTTGGAACTCAAGCATTTAAACTGATTTTTCCTAGCCTGTATTCTCCAAATAGTTATAAGGGATTTGATAATTAACTTCCCGACTTGGGGGCTGTTTGTGAAGCCACAAAGTTGGCAGAGATTTGCTTTTGATAAAGTGGAAGTATCTAAGGAATGTTAGACCTAGATACAAGAGTCAGTGAAGTTCATTAATATGTGAAATATCATATGCATGTATGAGTTGCCAGAATAGTACATGTAATATCAAGGGTTTATTAATTGTTTGTTCCATTGCTTACTATTTGTTGTCTTGGCCTGTATTCTTGAAAAAGCGAACAGATTTCCTTCATATGTCATTTGATTTGCTTTTTTTCCCTGTTGTTGGGGGTGGGGTACAAGAGGCAATGTAGTGGAATAAATGGGTGAGTTGATGTTCATGCACGAATTGGTAGAATAAGTTTTGTTTCAAAGGTACATTCCACTTAGCTTGATTGATGATAATTGAATTTGGTCCCTTGTATTGGTGAAATTAACACTCTTGGGCTAATAATTCAAATCCTATTAATCTTTTAATATTAGTCTTAGTTTTACTGTATGATGTTGTACGCTCTTTCTATTTTTTGCGTGATGAATTAAAGCACAATCTCAAAACTTTTTTGCTACGGCGATTATCAATGATTCAACCTGGAAGTTTGTGTCTGAGGCTATACCTACATATTGCTTTTATATGTAGGCTCTTTGCCTTTGTTGGAAAATAATGGCTTTTTAATGAGTTCAAAATTGTGATTGAATTTTACCGTTAGTTATATTAGAACCACAAGGCTACCAGTCAGTGAAAAGAAAATCTGGACCCGCCATTCATGGTGCTTGGGATTTTGTACATTCTATGCTCTATTAAATATTGTGTGAAGGCAATGTGTAGCACAGTTCGCATGTTTATGAACAAAGGCTCATTCTTTATCGAATTTTCGTTCTCACGAAATTGCTTGGATACATCATGGTTCTACTGCTGATGCTAATCTATATTGCATTTCTTGTTTTTTCTATAGCTGAATGGAGCTCATTTTCAAGCTCGCCAAAATTATAGAGGACGTGAAAGAGGAAGAGGAGTTGGGGTAATGCATTTGTTGTCATTTTGTTTGGATTTTACCAAGTTGACATAATTCTTTATTTTATTTTGCCAGACTCATGCAGTTTACACATTCCGATAAATATCCAGAATTCTATTACACCGTAAAGAGTTTACTGATTCCTTCTTGGACTATTAATGGCACCGAGTAGTCTTTATGTTGTATGAAGATATAATGGCGGAAATAATTTTTGGGGCGGGCATGATTAGTTGTAAATGTGGTCCTAAGCACACACATGATGATTAACCTTACACATTCTGACTGAAGGCTGTCTTTTGGCCCCACCAAACAAGATCACATTTTTCTCCTCAGAGGCAATAATCATACAGCTCAGCTAGGAAACCTTCTAGGACATGTAGTAGCACCCGCAGTCAGCCAGCTCGTCGCTGGCGTTGTACTTAAGAGTAGAGAACAACTCTGGAATTAGGGCTATCGTGTTGGAATTGATCCTATTCCCTGGCGAACACATGATGATTAACCTGATGCATATTGATGGAAGGCCTTTTGTTTGGCCCCTACCAAGGGAGATTATCCTTGGAGGCGATAATCATACAATTCAGCAAGTAAGCCTTATATAATAATAATAATGGAAGTAAATTTACAACTTGTAGTACCACCGTTGGCAATTGTATTTAGAGTAGGCAACAGCTCTAGAATTAGGCACGTCCTGTTTCTATTGATTTACTCCACCCATACTCGGAAGGTTCAAGAAACTTTTTTAATTTTGATTTTCTCCTCCCTAAATCTCTAACCATTCTACCCAAGATGGATATAGTTAGAGATCTTTTTAAGTATGTTATTTTCTTCTTTGTACTCTTTCAAGAAAAAGAAAAACAATTCCTCTCAACCTCTCTGCTCTGTTCACTTCAAAGTGAAGATGAGACCACAAAGGAGTTGAGTGCTCTGCCTTAGCTGCCAAAAAGATTTGGCTGGAGCAACAAATAGAAGATGAAAAATAACATAATTTGGCTGAAAAGTAAGAAAATGGAAAAAGAAAGGGAAAAAAAGAAAGTAAGGCAGAAATGCACCGACTGCCTTATTAAGGCAAAAATGAAAGCAGGATTGTCCAAAGCTGCATGCCGGGAACCAGTATATAGCCAGTTTCTACATTCCAACTACTCGCAACAAGAAGCATGATTGCATTTCTTTTTGCGTTTTATGTTCTTGAGTGTCTAGTTATAACATTTCATGAAACATAATGTTTACTGGTTCTGTGCAGTATACAGTCTTTTAAACAATGCAGTCCTGCTTATTGCTATTATTATTATGCTCAAAGTAACTAGCAATTGTAGAGTTCTTTTTGTGAGGCAAGTGTATTATGAGAGTGCAATAAGCTTGTAAGCTCTCCCAATGCTGTCCGTTGGTGCAAATCCAAATATCCCTCCGCGGTAGTAAAATTTTGTGCCTGACCTTTCTAAACAATGCTGGAGTAAAGTATACCCGATAAAAGGAAAGAAGTAATAACATTTGGTGTTAAACATCTTTTTCAAAAAGATACTTCATAAGTAGGAGGAAACCTAATAGCACCTTCCAGCTAATTCTGCCAGAAGGCCTTCTATATATATTTATCTGGTTTCATTAGGAATTATTCGATTATAATGTTCCATGTAACAATGAGAATAAGAAAATGGAAACCATTTTTAGAGACCTTCCTCGCCTGATTTGTTTTGGAAACCTTTTTCTGGAAACCTTCTTTGGCTAATTTCTTTTTGAATACAGGCTGTTCTGTTGTTATTTTTCTGATTAGAAGTTGACAACATGAAAATTACCTTTATGCTTGTAGAGTTCGCGTCCAGTGACGAAATTCACTGAGGATTTTGATTTTACGGCAATGAATGAGAAATTCAAGAAGGATGAAGTATGGGGTCATCTTGGGAAAAGTAACAAATCGAACTCAAAGGAAAAAGAAGGGGTGGGAAGCGGCAGCGACGAAGACGATTTTGAATATGAAGATGATGGTGGTGAAGTATCGAAGGTTGATATGAAGGTGAAGTTTCCATCTTGCCTTTCTACTTCATATCTCTATTTTGTCTTCTGTGAATGAACTTCCTGTCTTCTTTGAATTAATGGTCATTGTGAATTGCTTCTCTCTTGTACACCCTGTTTCTTCATTATTTATAACAATTTTTAATTCTGCTTTTACATTTTACAGCCTGTTTATAATAAGGACGACTTCTTTGATAGCCTCTCTTGCAATGCACTTGATAATCAATCAAGTAATGGAAGGACTAGGTTTTCCGAGCAGATGAAGATAGACACTGAGGTATGTTGTCATTTTGGTTTGGCCTTACAAGACTAGGGAACTTATTTTGTTTTATGTGTGCAGACTTTTGGCGAATTTTCAAGGTATCGCGGAGGTCGAGGGGGCCGTGGGCCTGGTCGTGGTGGTGGCCGTTTTCGGGGTTCTTATTATGGTAGGGGGTACGGCTATGTTGGAAGGGGCCGTGGTCGGAGTACAAATCGTGATTATTAGGGCATGATGTGCTATTTCCCAGTTGTCGGGGTAGAGCTAGGAAGTTGAAGCTCAACTGTTTGCCAAGACAGGAAGTTGATCTAGGAGCGTGCTTGTAATCGTTGTTCATTTTACTTTTCACCGACAGAAATAAAATAGAAGACGTGTTTTGTGATGTCTTTGTTTCAAATTCTCTCTTGTTTTGACCAGTTTAAATGGACCTTTTGACAAGCAGGTTCTTTTAGGTCATAGGATTATATATGTAGACTAATAAGACGTGTAAATTCCTTGCAATCTGAATGTGAATTAACTTATTTCATTTGCTTGATGCCTTCACCTAGATGTAAAGTCTTTTCACTATGAAGTTGACATTGCGTGAGATTTGTCTCTGAATAGAAGGTAAGTTTGGGGCTCTAATTACAAGTCTACTAGTTACTAGTTCGGAGCTGTCATAAAGGTTTTATGGCTTGCCGTTGCTGTTCGTGTTAAAAACGGTACGATGACACTTTTTTGTTTAGTAGACCTATTTTTTGTGGGTAGAAGAATCTACTTCAGTTGGTAAGTGTCCTTGTAGTTGTGGACTTGGAGCGTAAGTTGAGTCTAGAGGGAAGATTGGAATATATCGAATATATTGAGTAGAAACTAGCTTTTTGACCAATTTGGCTATTAATCACTCTGATAGAGCAAGTTTTTGATTGTTAAAAGACCTATTCCAAGATTGCAGCTTGGTATTGTGAACTTGATGTAACTGGCATTGAACAAATGCAAGATATAACTTCGCACGTTTGGCCGTTGGCTTTGATTACGTCTTTCGTAGTCTAATATTCTTCAATTTCGTGTATTTGGTCTCTGTTTTGCGTTGTTTATCATACAACAATTTATTTGAAAGAACAAAAGTCCAGCTTTATTCAATAGCGTTGCCAAAGGGGGCAAATTATTGTGCCAATTATGATGCATGATGGGAGTATTAGAGCTACTTGCAGGTAGCCACCAGGACTCTTCTGGGAGGAAGAGAAGGCCTTCTGCCATGGAGCAAAGCCAGGTTATCAAAGAAGAGCACATCCCCTTTTTCCCACTTGAACTGGATACTCTCTTCTTCGATGATCTCTTCGCATCTCTTCACTACATCTGCCCGAATCTCACTTCCATCGGCCATCATAGCCGAGCTGAGCGCCTTCCCGTGCATTCCAACCAAGGTGTTGAACCACATCCTTCTCCCTTTTCTTCCCTCGAACACCCTTGTCAGGGACCGCGGACCCAAGATGGTCTTCACTCCACCATTTGGTAGCCATTCGAAGTCCATTCCGAGAGCCTTGGCCCTGCAATCATGCGGTCAATATTTCACGTGACACAAAATGCCACTGACTATGGATCATCTCCTTATCATTTACTCATATCTTGGAGATCAGTAGTGATAAACGTGGTTACCTTCTTTCGGCTTCTGAGCAGTCTGATGTTCCGAAAGCATCCTGCCAGCCTCTACCTCTCATGGAAGCCGTATCGTCGTTGCTAAGGGCTGTGAATGTGTATTTCAGCCCTTCTGCATCCAGTTTCTCCACAAAGTCAGGGAACTCCTCCAACATTCGCTCCGTGACTCGGAAGCTTGGGACGAAGGGTGTCTCTCCACCTTCTGGCGGTGGCACCTCGCAGAACAACATTAATTTCTTTGGGAATTCCTTTATCTGGGATGCCACGAGAACACATATATAACTTTGTTAAATGGCTCATTATAAGTACTCAAATCAACTCTTACCAAAAGCTCGCTCATGGTTTTTAATACTCAAGTCACTTAATAGTTGAGCTGTTGTGTTGCAAGTAATTGACTGCTTAATTTGGACATTTACATCATTTATTTCCGGCTGTTGTACATTATTTTGATCAAGTCATACAATCGAATCGATTAGACTAAGCGGACAAAGACTGAATATGACAGATACATTGACAAAAATCAGAAGGGAAACTACTGGCATAAATTTAGGACCTTTTTCTAAGGACAGTGGTATAGCTAGTATACATCATAAACATCTTCTAAGCTATATATTTGCCCCACACTTTGCATGCAAGTATATAAGGTCAATAGTTTGGGTACTAATTAAATAACATACAAGTCATCACATAGAGAAAGATGGTGTCACGAGCCATGGCCCGCTTATGTTATGTCGTACGTTCATTGGCTCCATACGCAAAGCTCAGTTTGTTTTTCTTTTTGGCAGTGACTGGTCAACTTTTAGTGGTTGACGCCCAAAAAGATGATAGGATTGGCCCTTTACTAAACAAAGCTTGTTTTGACAAGAACAAGTTTTGACTTCGTGATGGAGTCATATTGATCGGGACAAACTTTAAAAGTATTATTCAGCTTGAGGGATCTCCCTTCTAGCCTAGATCCTAGCATTGTTCGATAAAAAATAGCTTAACCTTTTTATCAAGAAAAGCGATTCAAGTAGTATCCATGGCGTTCATCGAAGTTAATCAATATTATAGACATTGTGTGTGTTTGATATGTTACGAAGAAGAAAATGATCAACTCCTATTTGTGAATACCTGTGCAAACACAAACACACAAACTACGTGTAATGAGCCGCTCTACAGCTAACAAAACGTTGCTTCCCTCAAAGGAGTAAGCCAACACGTGCTTAAGAGACAAAATCTTTTTCCTTCCACTTCGGACGTGGGACAAGATCACAACTTAACTTTTATATCTTACATAGCCTAGGACACCTACACAGCCGGTGTGAGATCTTCATCCACGTTACTATGCCGCAATTGTGACATCTATTTTGGTTGGTGATCCATTTAGAAATCACAATATCAAGAAAAGATGTATTGCAAATTAAGGAGTGGATTTGAGTTTAGACGAAGAGAAAAAAAATAGCAGAAACGAAGCGAGAATATAATCAAAGTGATCGGCTAATCAAACACCCCCTACTATATAGATTTAACTTTATAGCATGCATAGTTTAGGACATCCCCAATACAGAGCTAATGTGAGATTGCCATCCACTCTACTACAGTACAGAGCAAGTGTGGGATTTATTTTTCTTGGTGACCCGTTTGGAAAATCAGAATATCAAGGATAGATGAAGTGCAAATTTAGGAGTGGACGTAAGTTTACACGAAGAGAGAAAATAGCAGAAACGATGCGAGGAAATAAGGCGGAAAGCATTAATCAAAGTGATAGGCTAATTGAAAAGCGGAAATATATAGCTTGAACTCACCAGAACCATTTCATGGTGGTAGTAAATGAACTCGGAGAGAGGTCCTTCATTGGCGGTCCACACTCTCTTGTGAATGTGAGTCCTCGGCGCCGGCCCGACGTACCGGATGTCGTCCCAGCCGAACGTCTCGACGATCTCGTTGAAGTCCACCGCGTCTTTGACGTCGTAGCCTCGGAGGAGCACGGCGCTGTTCTTGATGATCATCTTCTCGAACCACTCCTTGTTGTCCTTCAGTGTCACCAGGAGTGACTCGATGTCCCTCTTGCCTTGTTCAGGAGGCTGCAGCACCAGTGGCATGGTCTCCCCATCCACCAGCTTTTCCCCTTCACACTTTCCCACCTTAAAATCCTTGCAAGAATACTCCATCCTCTTCTCTCTTCCTCTCTCCCTCGTACTTGGGCCTCTGTTTTGGGTTGAACATTGAAGGGGGTTTTATACTTGGGATTTTCACTGTGGGGGCGGTGGCATACGTTGCTATAAACGCTAAGGTACTTTGGTTATGGAATCATAAGATATTGGCTTTGCTCAAACGTAGATTCCGATATGTCGTTGTGTGGGTTGTCGTTAGTATGTCCTACTTAATTGGCTTGCACTCGTGGGAGTGGATCTTGACGGCTGTCTCAGCCACCGGTTATCTAAGACGAATAATTAGCATGCATAGCTAACATAGTTGTTTCCTTAATCTTTAGCGACAAATCTTGCTACAATAATTTTCATGCCAAAAGTCGGACGCTTGCCCAATTCAATGAATAGATGTTGGGCTTACCAAAGCCCTGGCAATTCATGCGAGAGAGATGTATGAAGGGTTCAATTGTGAGCCCATGACTCTATCAGTTCCACAATCAGAGTCTGATTGTGGTCCCATATTTATCATAAGACTAACATGTCGGACCGGTTCAATCGTGACCCCGCAACTTTATCTGTTTAGTTCTTGATTTGGACGGGTTCTGGCGTTCTGCACTTGCACCGGATGATGTGACACAAACCGACTAGTTGGACCGGATTAACAGTCATAGACACATTTATACTTGTAAGAGATACTGAATAAAATACAGTTGTCGGCACTCGAAATTGAACGTGAGATGTCTAGCTTGAAATTCTTATTGAGCATCTTAATGCTAGATGACCAACCACACATCTTTGTTAGAAACAACAAAAAGTAAACAATAATTTTAACCATTTGATTTTATACTAACTTGAACTATCGATCAAACTAGTTAGCAAATATAAAGGATGACAGTTCGAACAGGTGCTCGAATACCTTTGACTTTTCCATTTCATTCAATTAAATCTGGAAGTATTTTTTCTAACCAAGGGAAAAAGAAAAAGAGAAGCGCACTCTACGATCATGGTAATTTTTAGTACCATCAACTTTAAGCCAATAATTACAACATGTGTAAGCCAACTGCTATTCACACATTAAGCCATGGCTAGCTGTGCGAAAAGCTCTGCAAAGAAGTTTCTCTCAGATATCCCTGGCGTGAGTTCCAAAAATCAAACTGGGTTACGTTCTAATGAGAGCATATAAACCTAGGTTGTGTCAAATTCCCTAACAAGGGGAAGAACATTGTTGGGTCACCAAGCACTTTCAGCACATAACCAAAATTTGTGTTTCAGTATCTCAACTCACTGGACTTTGGGTTCAATTTTCTATTCCTCGTGGAGGTGACACAACTTGGATCCACTTGGTGAGGGATGAGCAGTTGGAGCTTAACTCCAACCTACTAATAAACAACGTAATTGGAGTTAACGATCTCTTTTCGTTTTGCAATTGGATTTTTGCCAAAGCCTGAAGCTTGCTTGTCCGCCTTGCCACCACAGTTGGCTCCACACAACTCATTCAAATGAGGATAGTAACGTTTCCGTCCCGTCGTTCGCTCTCGCAAGTGAATATTTGACCTCAATCTTGCTACCGGGGATCAATTCTGTCTAAAGCTGTTATGCGATACAATGTAGACAAGTGGACAAGATTTAAAGCATTCTTTTGAACAAAAAAGGATATTATGCACGTTCAATAGCTAAATGTTCGAGACACAATGTGGGGTGGTCGTCCCACGCTCAAAATCTCCACTGTTGGCCTGTATGTAGATCGGCAGGACATTAATGGTCAACCTTGCTGCATAAGGTCATGTTGCACATACAACAGTAACAACCAGAATTAGATGGCAATGATTAAAAAAAATAAAATGCCAAGTATGGTCACAAATTCCTGTCATTTACAGCAAAAGCAAGTAGAATTAGCATCTATCCACGTAGAGAGAGCTCTGGATGGTCTAAAATAGTGAATGCTGTGAGTTTCAGTACTTTTTGCAAGTATTTAGCTTAATTTTGCATACGATTAAAGTTCCAGCGTCGATAAAAATATTTGAATACATCTCATATACCCCATTCTTGGCATTTAGATGAACATGTAGAGTCATCTCTGGTCCCAACCCTTGGCTATTGTAGTCCGGACTTGCAGCGTTTATTGTGCAGGCTGGGCCGACCCAGGCTTTCTTTGGGCCGGATCGGACTGGCCCCTAGACTCCATCCCATTTGACAACTCTAAAACAAAATTAAGTAATTCCCACCATTTATTGGCCACAAAATTAAAGAAATTATTCAATTTGCCCAATGCCCGCATACCACTTATCATCAGTAATGATGGAGGTTGCTCACCTTGAGGAGTTCTAAGTTTATACAATTATATTTTGTGTATCTTGATTACAAGTTTCATATGTCCTGTATATATTTTGGCATCCGAGCTCACGTAATATCAAATTCGACTCATAATTCCTTCTAATCTTAGTTTTTGTTGCAAACTAGTTCAAACACCATAAATTTGATTCAAAAGCTCCTGTTAAGTGATCATTTGTTATGCACATATTTTTCTTTGACCAAAATAACAGGTCAGTGTTGTAAACAGAAACACAAATGATGAGCATCTTCCCCCTTTCTCGTCGTTAAGGTCAAACCCCTCCTTGTTTTCACACAGACGTGCGCACCATTATGCTGACCTGTAGTTATTTAAGGCGCAGGAGCTTCCAAGTCACAAAGGATTCCCGGAGTCTAGGCATAGGTGGGCAGACACGTCTTTTCGAAGCGAAGCGAAAAAAAAAATAAATAGATATTAGTATATTAAACCAACAATATAATGCAAAAAATTTCAGAACATGACAAATTAACAGATTTTCAACATAAAAGTTTTCTAATGCAATGAGAAGTAGTTAATATTGAGTAGAAATAACGAAGTCATCCTCGTCATCAGAGAAGGCTAGGGTAATAATTTTTTCTTCGAAAGAGAATTATAGGCTCCAAGTCAGGTAGAGATTCCTTTTCAATTTCATCTTCTTTATCTACAATGTGAAGTGAATGAGTAGATTTACTTGAAAGAGAGTAACAATTGACGACGGGGCGCTAGCACTATGAATAATAACAAGGAATCAGTTGATATGGGGGTTTGGGATTTAATGTTTTTTGTTGTTTAGATATCAATTTATTATGTTATGAAACAAATAATCAAAGAAAATGAATGGCTGAGATGATGACAAGATGCAAAAATCAAATACTATGATTTTTGAGCTTTTTTTTCTTGCGCCTCCAACTCTACCTTCCGCCTAGGCACCTAGGTGCACACCTCTTTAAAGGGGCTTTGCCTAGCCCTAGGTGAGGCACACTTCGTACGCCTTGCACTTAGGCGCGCCTTTGATCACTACACCGACCCAGATTTTTCTTCTCTTCTTTCTCTCAAAAGCACTACTGTTACCCTCCTCACCCAATAACTAGGGTTGGGTAGGATTGGGTCTGGTGCGCCAAATGATGGGTTAGATGGCCCGATTCGTAATGGTTGGTATTTGCCTGACCCAAACCCAGCCAGTGTTGGCTGGTTAATTAACAGGTAGAGATGTCAAAAGGGCCAGGTCAGAACGGCTTGGGCCAACGGGGCTCGAAACATGAACAGTGACAGCCCTGGTCCATAAGGCCAAGGGCCAGGCTGAGGAATTGGGAAAAAAAATCTTGGCCCTGCCCTAAAAAGGCCCGGGTCAGACCCGATTCAAGCCCAAAAAGGTTCCGGCCGTTTTTGATCCAGATCTAACCCGACACGAAAATTTAATTTTTTGGGCTTGGCTTTTGTGATTAATACCTATGTGGCTTAAGTTATTTGGGCATGGCTTTTTAAGTCAACTGGGTTAAGGTCTTCTAAATTTCTTGACAATTATGCACATAGTCCAACTTCAACATAAAAACTCTATATAAAAATCTCATGCTTAATGAGCCGTTTACGAGCATCTTTATAAAAAAATTTATATGTTTATGCTATCGTTTAAGTACTAAAAGTTATTTTAATGTAACAAATGTCCAATAGTTTAGCATTCGAATAACATATGTTAAATGCTTGTGTAATTAATTAGGATAATATAGTAGTTTAATTAGTCAAACCCGACCATAAGTTATTCTTTAATAAACTTCTATTATCCTCATAAAGCTCTAGAATGCATGTATCTATCTTACTCTGACAATTTTTTGTGAGTATTATTTCGAGCTTCTTAACTTCGGAGTCCACCACAACAAACTAGAACATGAAAACCATGCCAGAGATGAATCTGAGAGAGCCAGTTGGTTACAAGGAACATGTATTTTACCAGAATAAAGGTAAAATTTTTTTAAATGGACTTAATAATTAAGCAAAATTTAGTCCTAAGAGATTTATAACATATATAGGAATTTTTATATTTTTAGTTATGCAGACATGCACATTAAAAGGTGGTTTCATTGTCAAAGTTATTTTGTCAGATTAGTGTGTCCATAGAAGCAAATAGTGGCCTAAAAATGTTTTTCAAGATAATTTACTGATATGCTTGATTGTATGTGACTACTTATGTAGTTCAAATCATGCTGGTGTCATGGGAAACATATCCCAGAGGCCATCTTGTTTAGCATAACCAAACAACAAGCGTTCTCTAGTTATCATCCATTAACATTCAGAATGACACCTCCCATGACCCCTATCATCATCAAACTCGTCAAAGTGGTACCAAGCTCGGATAACAAGAGGAGGCCTATGAACAAATTTATCTAAAATTTATTTTTTTCGCAACATAAAACATAAATAAAAAGAATTTTTTTTAAAAATAATTTTTATTATAAAGTTGGGCTCGGGCTTGGATAGTGCCAAGATATCCCCTAGTTGAGCCCAGTTCCCATGGCCCAAAGCTTGGTCTGGGCCGGGCTGGGTCGGCCCAAGCCTGGCCCATTGACATCTCTATTAACGGGTACCCAATAATGGGTCAATGTTTTTCTTTTTGCTTTTTTATTGAAAAAGAATAACCACTGGACCAGTGAATTCAATTCTAACTGGTTCCAACTAATCTACTGGTTTAATGGATACCAATTCTCCTTTACTTCTTTAATGTGCCTATTTAGAATTTGCAAATAAACAGCACATGGTATGTATGCTTGATGCCTCAATAATGTTCATGGCCACCACACATTTATATGTTATTGCTAAGATAGAGATGATGAAGATACAAAAATAGATGCATGCACAAAAGAACAACTGGTGTAATTAATACGCATTGGGCAAAGGAAATGGTAAACCGGAGAACAAACTCACTACATTTAGTGAGAACTCGCGATTGACAGTGATCGCAAAGGGAAAAGGAGAAGGAATTAAAGGGAGAAAAGTTGTTCGTAGGATGAATTAAAGACCAATATAACAACGATATGAAGACAAAGGACCCTCAATGGCAACGAGGTATGGCGACAACGAGATGCTCAATCTTAGTTGGGGTCGACGACTGCTTTGTATGTGGCGGCTGAGAGAAAGATGAATAAAATGGTCTAACTTTTAGGGTAAAATGAAAAACCAAAAGAAGGCAGAAGAATACTTATCGACACAATGGGTTGCATCACCCGAATAAGCTTGGTTTACCCTGTTTGCTACTAGGTTGGCTCGATGAAGAAAAATTTTAACGGGTCTTAGAATAAATGTAGATTAGTGGGCCAGCTAGCTGGGTTAGCAGGTCATATAACCATTTTGTCATGATGAAGTAGGGGTGATCATGGTATGGTTTGGTTCCGTTTGGAGGTCAAACCGCAAACCGAACAGTTACTCCTCGGTTTGAAATTTTTTGAACCGAATTGAACTAAACACCATAGGTTTGAACAGTTTGATTTAATTGGTTTAAACAATTCATTTTGGTCTATTTTAAGGATCGTTTTGGACCTATTTAAGAAAAATTGTCCCTTTACACACATACTATTGGATCTACATATTGTTCCAAATTGAAGCTACATTTTCTCTAAATTGTAAATAATCTTCTTACATTCAATATTTAAGTGTTCGTGGTAACATAAGATATACATATTATATTGCACATAGATGTTACTGTTAGCCATATGGTTGGATAACCTAGACTTACATCTTGTTTTGATGATCACTATACATTGATTATGTTCTAATATGTGTTATACATTGATTATGTTCTAATATGTGTTTTGAGTTGATTCTTAGTAGGTATGTATATATACACTCATGAAGATACATTTCAGAAGTTGGATCTATAGATTAAAGGTAAAGAAGTTTTAAGCTATAGTGGACATACTGTGGAAACTTCATCAAGTCCAATGTCAAAGAGGAACAAAGAATGCACACGTTAAGTCACTTTTGATTATGATTAATCTTTACTATTACATAGCTAGTCTTGGTTTGATGCTTAGATTGATGACTATGACCCAAAAAGACTTTAGGCCGTCTTGTGTGTTTTGCATGTGAGTTCATAACCATTCACTTTTTGAAAACGAGTGAATTTTGGAGCTCACTCAGTTTTTTTAAAGAAATTTTTGGAGCTAATTTTTTCATATCTTGATAAAACAAAAAAATGGCACCTCAATCCGATTTTTCTAGAAAAAGTTATATCCAAAATAAGAAAGTAGGTTCTGTGAGGTAGCCGAAAAATGGGCAGTAAGGGAATATAGTCGACTATATTGTGAATGCAGTCGATTTTATTGACCATTGAATGAGAAATAACGGCTAGTTTTGTCAAAAATCATGTCAAATCTTCCCATAACTACTATATTTGATATCCACCCTATAAAAATAGTTTAGGTCTTCATCATACACTATGAAAATCACATTATGAGCCTCCATTTATTAGAAAAATATCAGGGCTCATAGATTATATTTTTCTCTCTTCATCTTCATGATTTTACATCATTAAAGAGAGCATCTTTATGAGCAATTCGTTGATTGAGAGTGAACATTCTTTAAGTCATCAATTCTCTCATCTCTCTATTGCACCAGAGCTTCATTTGTACTCATTTCCTTTCAAGATGATTTTTTTGTACACAATTGATCTTTGTAAAAAGATTGTGATCAAGGCTTGAGTTTGTCAAATCTTAGGTGAGCTTTGCGGATTCAAGGCTTGTGCTTGGTGTGGAGATATCATCAAGTGTTGTAAGGGTTTTGATCTTGACCAGAAAGAAGATTGTTGCTAGTGAATTCTAGTGCTCCTGCAAGGGACTTCCTTGAAGATGTTAATATAGGCTTTAGGGTAATTCAAACCGAACCATTTAAATTTCCTTTTCAAGTATCTCTGACTCAATCTCTTTACTTATTGCTCTATAATTACTTTAGATTGAATAGTTAGCATCTTTATTGAAGTATTGCTTGGTTTGATTGAGATTTATGATTGTGTTTATATTCTCCATTAGTTGTTAAAATCTTATTCACCCTCCTTTAGAGTTGTTTTATTTGTTTCAGTTACAATAGAAATTGAATTATGCATTTGTCATTATTCTACGAGAAATGATGAGTAGATATAAAAAAGATATTGATTGCAAGCCTATTACACTATAACTTATCTCGATATTTTATTTTCTTTTAACTTTCAAGGTTTGTTGATTTGAATTTTCTTAGTGCCATGTACATGAACATTTTCAATGAATATCATTTAAAGTATAAGATGATTCTATTTTAGTCCCTTGTACTTTACCTGTCCTTATATTTTAGCCCCCTATTCTTAAATCCTTGAAAAGAGTCCATGTACTATGCACCGTCATCAATTTAGTTCCTTCATTAGCACTTTTATTATAAATTTGAGAGTATTTCGGTCAAGCCCTAGCCTTACAGTCCTCTACCTCTCTCTTCCCTTTCTCTCTCTTTTGCCTTCCCTTCTTCGCCTTCTTTTCCACCTTAACAGCTACCACTAAAATAATGAACTCCAGATTTCATCCTTCCAAAACCAAACCCATCAATCATCATCCATTACAATTACATATGGGTCAAAACATCCCCTACCTCATTTAACATGCCAATCCTCTTTCACCCCAACACTGACACCCCAATTCCAGCAAAGAAAACCTAGGAAGCCCACCCAATTACCTTCAAAAAATGACAAGAATAAAGAGAACATTCCATTTCATTTCCACCATCTTTTGTAAAAAAAACCCACCCATTTCTTTTAATTGTCAAAATTTGTGTGCTCATACAAAGCCCAAAAACAAAGCACTGCAAACCTTCTTGATCATCATCATGGTCGTCGTCTTTTTCCTCTGCAGCATCGCGGACGATACCAATGCCCTTCTTTGCCTAGAATCCCAATCGACCTACCACCTCCACAAGGCGAAGCTCTCGTCCCCCAAAATCGACTACAATTTTTTCACATCGATCACTGGCAAAATTAATGTCGTTCGCCAATTTTTGATCTGGCTGGTGATGATGGGTGATTTATGGTGGTGGCAGCGGATGTGGGGGAATGAGAATGGGGCGGGGTGAGGGCGTGTTAATGGCAGGTGTAGTAAATATGTCTTCTTGTGGCTAAGAATAAGGGTGGTTGGCGACTCGTGGTGAAGGTTGATTTATTGTGGTGGCAGCGGATGTGGGGGGAAGGAGAATGGGGCAAGCTTGTGGGGGGTGTTAGGGGAAGGCAAAAAAGGAGAAAGATGGAAACCTTAAGCTATGGCATATTTCTTTATTCTTGACCAAAATACCCCTAAGTTGTAACAGAAATGCTAATGGAGGGACTAAATTAATGACAATGCATAGTACATGGGCTCTTTTCAAGGATTTGAAAATATAAAGACCAAGATAAAAATACAGGTAAAGTATAAGGGATTAAAATGAAATTATCCAAAAAAACATAGGTCATTCGGTTCGTGATTGGTTTCAAAAACGTGAATTGTGAATCGAATCGTTAAGATCTTTTGACGGTTCAAATTAGATTGATTTGACTTGACCAGTTTGAGCTGTTCAAATTAGTTCAAACAGTTTGGTACTCACCGCTAGGTCTAACCACCGCCATATACTATCAATCATTCAAACCTAATTCCACCACCATAACTCACGCTTGCCACAAGCATGGCCAACCCCTAAATAATCCACCTTATTTTGAATCAGATGTAAATCCCGATTCTTGTGGATGTTTAAGACATGACATATTTGCCAATTGCAACTTGGCCTATTTATCACAACATTGACAAACATTTTTGGCATAGGTGATCACTTATATGTGCCTTCAAGACCAAGAACTTAATTGAAGTTCGCCATAACCCTAACTTTTAGTCTCTATTTGTTGGGTTGACATCTGATTGTTGCTCGAAACTATGCACTTCAAGGTTTGTTAGTGCATTTCAAAATATACTGGTGACAGCCACGAGCGATGTGGTTGTTTTTTATGGTTATCACATCGCAAGAAGTCGTGGTGGGTTTGAAGTTTAGTTGGATGAGGAAGTAATAATGGGATTAAGATGTTGAAGGAGATGGCAGAGCGAGGGTGTTCTTGGCAGTGCTAAATAGAAAACATGAAAATAGATAAACCAATTTTCAAACTAAAAATAATGAATTAATTTCCTAGTATAATTAGTTTTTGACAACTATGCCCTTGATTTTAAGTCACATGCACCTCACATTAACAATTAATGGTATCCTTTAGATAGAAGTTAGTATTTGGATCAATTTGGAACAAAAATACAAGTGCATGAATTTATGAGCCGAATTTGATAATATGCAGACTTGGATGAAAATCGTGTCTAGTTTGAGTAACAGATTTGCCATTATCCCTTAAAATTTTGTGGAACACTTTAACAAAATGCATTAAGATTGTTGCCAATGAATAAAAAATTCCTAGCTTAAGAAGGGATTTCTCTCTTATTATTTCTTCATGTAAGAATCATGAAATTTATAACATACGTGTGCCAGCAACTGCATATGAAGCAGTGGGCAAACCCGATCCATATAAAGGCTATGGCAAGCAAGGCAGACATGAAACTAAAGAATGTAGAGTAAATACTACTTCGTCAACCGACCAGATGGGATTGATGCTGAGAATACCCTCTTTGCCTTGTTAGAATTCCCTGCTATTTAAGGATAGTCAACTTGATATTGGTTCAAATACAATGAGTGCTTAGGGAAAGAAAGCTATTATTTTTAGCATGTATTCCATGATGCATATGTTGAGGCTTTCCAACATGGTAGTTATGAAAATAGGACGGTGGTTTAGTGATTGAGGACCCAAATAGTCTATTAATAAAGGTTCACTGACTATTTAGAGGGTAACTTAATGGTGTATGTAAGCTGTAATGGGTGTTTATGGCAATGTTATACGGTGGTGTGTATGATAGTTGAAGAGTATAGATGGAAGATGAGACGACAATGGCAGTGGTGGTGGCAACAATAACAACCGAGAAAATAATCACAACTTAGTTTTATTTGCAAATGTGTTCGAGAATTATTTTAAATTTTGAGGGGATGAAAAGCGGTGTTTAGTCCGTCATGCGAGGTAAACATTAATAGCAACAAAATAAAGGATGACAATGTCAACATTTGTTAGTTTAAGAACCAGGTCAGTCAAAAATTCAGGGATAAAAGTTGCACTTGTATCCTTTGACCAAACAAAATGTTAATGGCGTAAAAAATTCTTATGAAAAGACTGTTCCCAACCTACTTTGGTTGTACCCAAGGATCCACCAGGAGTACCGTTTTGTGCGACACGTCACTATAGTCAACGGTCAATTTTTCAACGCTTCCAACCTGTCAATATGTGTATGCTTAAGTCACGTGCATATTTCAGTGATTTTTCACTAAATTATTTTTGAGCGGCCCATGGTCACTGGCATAACAACCTCGGATAGCCTAAACTTAACGCGAGCATAAACATCGACTGTTGGCATGCCTCCCCCCTTAGGGGGATCAACCACCTTCCCTCAAAGAAGGTCGGCGAGCCTTCCCCCTTGGGGTTAGCCACCTTCTCCCAAGGAGGGTTGGTTGCCTTCCCTCAAAGAGGGTTGGCCTCCTTCTCCCCTTAGGGATTAACCGCCTTCCTTCAAAGATGGTTGGCCACCTTCCCCTTTGGGGGGTCGTCTGCCTTCCCTAACCGATGGGTCATCGGCGTGCTTCCCTTCCCCTAGCCTTCTCATTCACCCACTAGTGGACACCCTATTCTGCACTCAGCCGAACACCACATCACCCATCATCGCATGCACTCCTTCTCCGCAACGCCCAATATCGTTCGTGCGCCTGCTCTGCCACACCCTTCACCCATGCTTGCACACCATCTCCGAGAGATCCTTTGTCGGCAGCCGCGTACTCTCACTTCCAACTTCCATCTTTACTAGAGATTACATTCACTATTTTTATAACAATAACACTTGGCTTGCAGGCCATCTTCGGGACACTCGAAGTGTGTTCGTGCACCGTCTCCGCAACAGAAGTCGCTCTTGCCCATGCACCCTTCATGAGTCACATGCCCCCGGTAGGACGCCTACTTTCGAGACAGTCATCGCCGGCGTTGTTGCCCATGCGCTACTTCCATGACATGTGCCCCCGACACCAGGTATCGTCTCGCGATAGACGTCGCCTTGCCCATGCGCCATTCTCATGTCTCGTGCCTTTGGCGCTGTTGCCTATTCACCACAACCATGTCGCGTGCTATTGGCACTATGCTCGTGCGCCACAATCATGTTACATGCCCCCAAGCACCATACTCATTCACCACACCATGAGCCCCTGCCATAGACATGGAACATGCTTCGACCCACTTTTCGGAGTGTATATCATTTTGAGGGGCTCCGCTCGTAGTGCTCCAGCATGAGGACCCTTCGCAGCGGGATAGGCTCATTACCACAGAAGCTATCTCCGTCTGGGATAACTCGTATGACTCTAGGCACGCCTTAGCTGTGACCACGTTGCACTCACATTACCGGTGATCATCGGCGCCCACACTTGTTCACCATGCCATGTGCCCTCACCGTGGACGTGGAACATGCTTGCTACCCACTCTCCAGAGTGTGCAGCATTTCGAGGGGCTTCGCTCGTAGTGTTCCGGCATAAGGACCCTTCGCAGTGGGATGAGCTCGCTACCACTGAAGCTATAACCGCCTGGGGTGACTTCCATGACACTAGGCACATCTGAGCTGCGACCACGTTCCTTACGTTATCGATGATCAATGTATCCCCAGGATGATTACTCCCGGGTCACTCTGAGACTGGAACGGGTTTTCAGAGGACATCGAGTCTAGTCTGCCTGGAAATTGGGCATATAGACCTTCCCTCACCGCTGTCAAGTTCTCTCCGTGTCTCTCGACGCACCCTTGTGAAATTCCGTAAGGGCTTGGACCGGTGGCTAGGGCAAGGGCTTACTCTGATCATGCCGATACTGTGTGGTCCGTCTTTTCATATAGGTAGAGCGACGCTGTGTGGGGTAAGTAGCATGACTATAGGAACCAACAGTCTAACGGAGCATCGATATTTTTGGATCCCCTGGTGACATGTCACTCCCAAGGGATGACATGTGGCAATTGATGACACATGCATACTTTTGCCTATAAATAGTGGACTTTGGAATTCATTTTGGACATAATTTCTCTCATTTGAAAAAAAGAACTTTCTCATTCTAGAATCCAGAGTTCATAAATTCTAAAGAGAGAAACACAATTGGACTGTGACATTAGACATAACATCGACCGTGACATTGGACCCCGACTCAGACCCTAGCTTAGACTATCGACTATCGGCCCTATTCGTCTTTGCCTCATCTCCATAGCACTGTCACTCCTCACTGCCTGTATGGGAAGCCTTGCTCTCTGTCCTTACTCCACCCTCACTGCATCTTACTTTATACATTTGACAGCCGACTAGGACTGCATCCTTTGTGGCACCTCCACTTAGGTACGAACCCACTTCCTTGGCATCAAAGACATAGGTGCCCTCGAGCCTTTTCCCGCTCCTTTCTCTTTCATACTTAGATCTACCCCCTTCAACTCTGACCACCAACCACCATAAAAGGCACCATGTCAAACTTTTATTACATTACCATATAATCCAAAAAGGGCATTAACAAAACAGACGTTTAAGCTACAACTCACTGAAGATTCGATTAAATTGCAAAACAAAGAAGACCCAAATCGTCAATAACTCTGAAGATCTCCAAACTTTCTCCACATCTTATAGTCATACACTGAAAGTAAAAGTACACAAGCAGTAATTTCCATTCTCTCTCTCACTCTCTCACACGCACACACACACACACACAAAACGCTCACAAGGTTGCCCACGGATCTCTCTATATGTGCACGCGTGTATCTGCAGATCTATCTGTGAGAATACGTGTGCGTGCACACACGTATTTGGAGATCCGTGTATGTGGACAATTGGGAAAATAGATGGTGAGTGTTTTTAATAAAGTTTGTGCCCAAATAATCGAATTGGTGGTAGCGGCGCAGTGGATCCGGGGCAATGGTGGCTGCGGGGAGAGAGAGGATAACGAGAGACAAAGAAAGAAAGTAGTAGTGGCAGTGCATTGAAGTTTGGTTAACGGTGCAGTGTGTGCATGTCGTGGCCGGTGCAATGGACCGCGCGTTACGTTGGCTATGGAGAGAGAGGAGAGTGAGAGAATAAGAAAGGTCAGCATCTAATTTTCATAATACAAAAAATGGTCATGTCATTCAAAATTATTAGTTAATATTAGAAGTATTAACCTTGAGAAAATCTGATATATTTACCCAAATTCAAGTAATTCAGTGATATTATTCCAAAAGTTAACTCTAAAGGCTTCATGGTTTTGGTGTTTTGGCATTATTACAAGTTTGGCGCTATCGTAACAGCACTGAGTTAACTAACAGAGGGACATTAAACAACTCTTTCTAATTAAAATAAGTAGGTACGATCAAAATGCTCCAGTTGCTTTGCTAAAATATTCCATTTCAGTACTCCCCCCCCCCCCCCCCCCCCATTAATAATGCGTCGTAGATCTAAAGCCGTGGCAAAGTGTCGGCGACCTTTGCCATTTACATCAATAAGCTGACCAGACACAGTCCCTGAGGGTACAAGATACCACCGCCCACGGATAAAAACCATGGCCAAGATTTTCTCTGCTCCGCTTTTTTCTCTCCTCCTATTTGCCAGACTTTCAGCTCTCACAGTTGCAGTCCTTGTACTCACTTGGGCTCTTCACTACAAGATCAGCTTCATTCCTCATCACTCCTCTCAAGAAGACCTCATCTATGCTGTAACTTGTCTCTCGCTGCACTGTGTGTTTTGTGGCATCTGCATTTGAGCTAAAATGGTGGTTATGTTGTTCTTGGCAGGTGCTTCATCCTGTTCTGATGGTAATTGGGTTCATTCTCATTAGTGGAGAAGGTAGTGGGGAATTTTAGTTTTGCAATTATATTCACTGAAGATGTGTTTTTTAGGATGAAAATATGATTTCAGAAAGTGGGTTTTGATTGTTCTTGGTGTTCTGCAGCTATTTTGGTGCATAGATGGTTGCCAGGGTCGAGGAACTTGAAGAAATCAGTGCATTTGTGTCTGCAAGGGGTGGCTTTGTCTTGTGGGATCTTTGGGATTTGGACCAAGTTTCACGGTCAAGATGGGATTGTGGCTAATTTCTTTAGTTTGCATTCTTGGATGGGTCTGATTTGTGTTTCCCTATTTGGAGCTCAGGTTTGTTCTTGATTCTACGTTTATTTAGTCATATGTTCTTGTTCATTTCATCCTTACTCAAACTCAATAGCTGCATTTCACAGTTAACTCTTCTGGTAAATTATTGAAATTGGTAAAGCTGCCTACTGCAATGCACAACTAGGCTGATATTTACCACCTCCTGTCTCCAGTACATTGATTCCTTGGTTGGGCTTGCCCTAAATTTCAAATTAGTTAAGCACTTTTATTAGCCAAAAGAGGAACTAAGTAAGCCTTAAATTAGTCTGCATACGATATGTTTGCGTGCAAAAGTAGCAATAATACGTAGGTAGTAATGGTGGTGCTAATTCGTCTGTGGTCCACGACTATTTATTATATGGATATTATTCTTTATATAGTATATCATTTTTGTGCATATACAGACGTGTCAACGTATATGCTGGATTAATAAGATGACTACTTTACTACTGCATCTTGAGGTGTCTGCTGACTTTTCTGCAGTTAGGCAGCATGTTCCATTCTTTGCCATCGTAACAGATCGAATTAGGATGATAGTCATTTGCGTGTTTTCAAGCAGATATCTGAGTATGCGCTAAAAATTCGACAATTACTCGATGAGATGCTTAGTACGCCTGATGGACCTACATTTCCTTCGTAATTATATGACTATGACAATGAAAATAAGTCTCACAAAGTGGATGTGGATGTCGATTGAGATTGGGCTGTGGCAAATAATTATCTTTGCTTAACATCGTGGTCAGAAAATGAACCTCATGATGTGGACTTTTGACATGTAAAATATGATTTCAGTGTCATGCTGAGGCATGATTCTTCTGATGCTGGTATTCGATCAAAATTATTTGACAATATGTGAGAATAATCTGGATTACTGTGTTGCTGTATGCAAAAATGAATGATTATTGGCCCGTCTGAAAGATCAAGTGCTATTACAGTACAGGAAAAGTGCTAAGGTCTTTTCCATTTGCAACTATGTCAAAAGAAATTTTGTAGCCAGGGATGTAAGCATTTTACATCATTTCAGTGGGGCGCCGCAGCGCACGAGGTTCCTACAACCTCCGGCCTCGAGGAGGGTTAAAAGTCCTTTGCACGCGGCTTTTCCCCAGGCAAAGCGGGGAGGTGGTTTGTGCATCTTAGACAGTATTTATCACATTTTGGAGCGCCAACGTAAGAATGGACAATGATTGATGATACATCTATTCTCCATGTTCATGCAGTGGTTGATAGGTTTCTTAAGCTTTTGGCACCGAGGGGAGATACGAACAATAAGGGTACGAGTCTTGCCCTGGCATGTCTTCCTTGGTCTATACACATATGGTTTGGCAGTGGTGACAGCTGAGACAGGGCTTCTCGAGAAGCTGACATTTTTGCAAGCGAAGGGAGACGTATTGAAGCGTGGTACAGAGTCGATGGTTGTAAATGGTTTAGGACTTGGGTTGGCTCTGCTTAGTGGTATTGTAATTTTAGCTGCAGTCTCACCCAAGCACCAAACTCCACAAACTAAGATCATTTATTCAAATAACAAGTGCTTGACTTCTTAGTTCAGATTACCATGCTTCTCCATTAGTTTTGTACATAGATGTTTGCAATAAATGTTTGTTGCTTTTCACATCTCCCTCAAGTTATTAGGACAAAGTTAAGTGTCAATTTCTAGAATAGCGTTATTGTCCAGCTTCATATGTCTTTTGGCTGATAAATTATCTTTTGAAGCTAGTCTTTATATCTACATATTACATAAATTGCTAAGAAATACACATACATAAGAAATATTACATACAAAGCACACAATGAAGCGAATTCGTTGATGGTGTTGCATCCATACTGGCATTGAAGAAACTCTCGGGGAACTGTGAAGTAGAGGAAGGCAGTGAATCCTACGTCACATTTATATAGATCGTGTTGGGCATGATTGCCGCATAAACTGTGGCTGTTTGGGCATGATTGCGGAGCAAACTGTGGCTTCAAGTCTCGCATGGATTTCTCAAATTCCAGATGTCATGGAAGCCTTTCTGGGTTGTGTACTTGTGTCCACTTTCACTTCTTTGTACAGGAGTTGGACTGGTAAGATCCTCCTAATGCTGTTTTTAAGGTTCCCATGATACCTTAGGCTTCATTTATTCCTTGCATTCTGCAGATCTGCAACCCTTACGAATGAACTCTTTGGAGTTTCATGGATGCACTTGCCATTAGTAATGCTATTAGTATCAGACTCGTAATAAATTCTTCCTTCGGACCTCATCTTTTGAAGCAAACTGCCTCCTTCTGGTGTGCTAATATTTTCTTGGAAATCGTGCGCGTATGCTAATATTTTCTTGGAAATCGTGCGCGTATGCTAATATTTGCTTCCTCCTCCTTGTACCTTAACTTGTAACTTCCCAAAGTAGGAAAATTGAGCCTGTCACTCGTGAGTCGAAGTGTACGTTCTCGTCACTCTGGTGTGCTGCTTTTGCTTTTGCGCTTCAAAAGTACTTTTGAAACGAAGAAGCTGCTCCTTGACGCAATTGGTCAAAATTTCTTTCGCGTTTAACCTCAAAATCAAATAAATGCTTTTGTTCAAAGTATCCACCAAAATGAGAAAATATTCAGTAGTTGTCTAACGTCACTTCGTCGGCTTACGTAGTGTAAAACTATTAATAAAAATATTACAACTCAGTCATTTTATAGGATGCGGGCCATCCTGCCAACTGGACTCTGGCTATTAACCATGGTTACCACAAATTAATTAAGACTACTAAAAGTTTGAATTCCACCAAAATTTTGAACCCCGCCCAGCTGAAACTTTGAAACCAAATTTAGGAATTTAGAAACCAAATCTTAATCGCTATTCTGCCATCACTTTCTGTGTTCACTCGTTTCTTCCATACTTCGGCCCCGTTTGACACTCTTTTTTTCCCTTTTTTTTTTTCAGTTTTAAAAACTGAAAAAAAAAGGAGCGTTTGGTAACCATTTTTTTTTCAATTTAAAAAATCAGTTTTTAAACTGCAGAGTAAAAAAAAAACTCCAAAAACTGGTTTTTTTTTTCACTTTTGGTTTTTTTTTTCGACCACCACCACCACCCTCCCACCGTCGGCAGCCACCTCAGGCGACCACCACTGGAGACCGTCGGCCGCCGGCAGCCACCTCCGGCCTCCGGCGACCACCGCCGGAGACTGCCGACAACCACCTCCGGCCGCCGGCGACCATCGGCAGCCACCTACGGCCGCCGGCAGCCACCGCCGGAGACTGTTGGCAGCCACCTCCGGCCGCCGACGACCACCGCCGGAGACTGCCGGTAGCCACCTCCGGCCGCCGGCGACCACCGCCGGAGACGGCCGGCAGCTACCTCCGGCCGCCGGCCACCACCGCCGGTGACTGCCGGCAGCCACCTCCGGCCGCCGGCGACCACCGCCGGAGACGGCCGGCAGCTACCTCCGGCCGCCGGCCACCACCGCCGGTGACTGCCGGCAGCCACCTCTGGCCGCCGGCCACCACCGCCGGAGACTGCCGGCAGCTACCTCCGACAGCCGGCCACCACCGCCGGCCGCCGGCCACCACCGCCGGTGACTGCCGGCCACCACCTCCGGCCATCGGCCACCACCACCACCACCGTCGACCACCGCTACGCCCCACCACCGCCACCGCAAACCACCAAAAAAAAAAAGTCAAAATAAAAAGGGTTACCAAACACCAAAACAAAAAAACCTAAAAAAAAAAGGGGTTATCAAACACCCACTTGTTTTTATAAAAAAAAAAAATTAAGCTGCTCTTTAAAAAACTGCTCTTTAAAAACTGAAAACCAAAAAAAAAGTTTTGTCAAACGAAGCCTTCATCTTCTCTCCTCTCTCCTCCATCCATACTGTCCCAACTCCAGCAAAGCCACAAATCTTCATGATGCTACATGATCGCAATTATCCATCTATTTCAAAGCGCATCAAACAAACCATATTTGTTCAATTCTCTCCACAAATTCTCTGTCTCTACACCATAAGGCATGTTATCGGCACCTCATTTTACTTAGCTCTCTCTGCGAACTCCGACGACCAAAAGGTTTCTGGAAAAGTATGGAATTCAGCGGCTTCGGGGTGAACTTCTTTTCTTTTGAGGGAAAATAGAGGAGAAAATTGTAGTGGTCAGTGATATAACTACTCTTAGACGTTAATTGGTTGATTTCCTGATTTGCCCATTTATATAGTGATATACATCCATGATTTGGATTGTTATTGTCGTTTCAAATTTCAATTGAACATAACATGTTTGATAACATGCCTGAAAGAAGTGTGCTTATAGTTGTGATTTTCTCGTGATTCATCTTCTCGTGCGTCAGTAGTTAACTACATATATTCTGGTAACAGGTGATGCTCGTCGTAGTAGTCTTTGCTCTGTCGCAATAGTGTCTAATATGGTACTTGTCTTTGTTAACTTTGTGAGTGCAGCTTTAGAAGTTCAAACTGGTTGTCCAACAACATAGCTGATACTTCATCTCTATGTCCATTTAAACATAATAGCCATTAGAGCAAATTGGTGCAAAAACTTAAGACCTTTACAAGTAAAAAAGAGAACAATCAACAAAATATGATGCATTGAAAGGTATATTATGGCAGCGTTGTGTCAAACCATCTACAATAACTAAATATTTCTCTCATGATAAATAAAAGATGCACAGCAGGTTCAAGTTTCCAATTTCTCCGTTTGAAAATGAATTGGGATGATGTAGTCCATGAACTGAAAGAAACAACTTCATAACTGTAGCTAAAGGTATAAAATTAGTATTTTGATCACAGTGAAGCTAAAAACAATTTTAAAGAACTTCGAAGACACCACGGAGAAGTAGTCGGCGACCTATCCATGGATCAGTCAACCTTATAATAAGAATGGATTGCTAGAAATGAGCATTGCAAGTAATATATTGTCCCTAATACATGTAGGCAGATTCATCTCAATTTCCGGTAAGAGAAGACTGACATAAAGAATTAGAAAGGGGATTTGAGTTTGGACCAATTAACCAAAAGGGGAGGTGCTACACAAAGATTGAACCAAACAGTTACAACCAAGTTCTTCTCAAGAATTTTATCATTGCAAAAAAAAAAAGTAGTAGTAGTATGGAGTTTACATTTTATTCTCTAGTTATAATCTGATAAAAGTGCCCATAACATGAATCAAACATAACGTTTACATTGAATTCCGTACTTTACAATCTAATCAAAATGTCCATAATATGAATCACGATACTCTTCCTGAGCTTATGTAAAATGACAATTGCACACATTAACAACCATCTTATTCTCCTCCTTGAAGTTCTTCAGAACACAGTTCTTCATAAGCCAAAAAATCCTATACAAAACATACTAACATCCATTTAGATGAGAGAAAAAAGTTCATAGACAGAAATGGAGATTTATTAGCAAACATTACTGACATAGAAATTGATTGAATAGTCAGACCAATGAATTCATGGCATTTGACAAAAGAAATGAAGAGTTAACAACAATAGATATGTACCCTTAATAAAATTAAAATTCTAACTTCCAATGGACAAAATGCTGACTTGTAACATAAGCAGTTCACAGAGTTTCATCCGCCATCTTCTTCATATGATGAGAGCAGAAGGAAATTCAACTGCTTAAACAACCATTATCATTTTAGTAGCCTTCGTGTAGCATCATGTGGACTTGTGGCTTTGCTAGACTTTGACAGTATGGATGGTGGAGAGAGAAGAGAACATGTAAAGTATGGAAGGTGGAGAGATAAGAGTACATGTAAAGTATGGAAGGAGAGAGAAAACAAGAAAGAGATGGCAAAAATGGTCAAGATTTGGTTTCCCAAATTTGGTTTCAAAGTTTCAGCTGGGCGGGGTTAAAAAATTTGGTGAAATTCAAACTTTTGGTAGTCTTAATTAATTTGTGGTAACTATGGTTAATGTTCGGAGTCTAGTTGGCAGGATGTCCCGCATCCCATAAAATGACTGAGTTGTAGTATTTTCATTGGTAATTTAACACCACATAAACCGATGAGGTGGCGTTAGACAACCATTGAATATTTTCTCCATGAAAATGCTTTTTCTTGACCCTGACCTGGCCCTAAGAGCAGATGTGAGATGCATGGCCTTGTGATGACCTCTCTCGGGTCAATATGCCCTTTGTAACCTTCAATGTGGGTAACCAAATGGTGCTAGAGACGCACGTATATTGTAGTGGACGGTGGCCAAACGCCCTATCGGGATTTTTTCCTTTTTTTTTTGGTTTTCGGGGGCTAAACCTGTTAAAAACCCTTTTTTTAACAAAACTTTGTATGGTTAAGATTGTTAAACCATGAATTATAGAGATAAAGCGCTATGAAAAGACATAATAACTATCTCTGTCGTTATAAGAAATTGGGTAGTTCGAAACTAATAATTCGGACCATCAAAGAGTATTAGTATACAGTAATATAAGCATCGTGCGTCCAGTAGTTATTCAACTTATTCCATTTCCATTGACACAACAGTCTTAAATGCTCAAAATAAATAGTCCAAAACCGTGAAATA
This sequence comes from Escallonia herrerae, assembly GCA_033070095.1. NCBI lineage: Eukaryota > Viridiplantae > Streptophyta > Magnoliopsida > Escalloniales > Escalloniaceae > Escallonia > Escallonia herrerae. Next base: position 218,719 of record JAVXUP010001132.1, read on the forward strand.
TCTTTATTACTCGCATAGGTTACTAAAAACTCGCATAGGTGAATCTAATTAGTTAAATTGATAATTAAATTGTTGATCAAGAAAAGGGGTTCGCTGTTACGCGGAGGTGCCACAAAGGATGCAGTCTGAGTCAGCTTCCAGGTAAGCAAAGTGGGAGACAACAAGGATGGAGTAAGGGCTGAGAGCAAGGCTCCCCAGACAGGTTGCGAGGGCTGGCAGAGCCGCGCAGGCAGGGCGACGACAAACAGGGCCGGCGATCGACAGTCCGTTGCGAGGGATGCAACGTCAAGGGTCCGGTGACAAAAGTCCAAATGTGTTTCTCTCACTAGAATTCCAGAGAGAATAGGCTTTTTAGAGAGAGAAAGTGAAAATGTCAAATGAGCCAAAGATCCTTGAATAAGCTCCAAAGTCCACTATTTATAGGCAAAAATGTGAATATGTCATAAGTTGACATGTGTCATCCCCTGGGAGCGGCACATCGCCAGGGGGGATCGAAAGTACTAATTCTCCGGTGGACTGTCGGTCCCCAAGTTCGTGTTGCCCTATCCTTGCAACATCTCTCTGCCTGTCTGAGGAGATTGATCATGCCGCGGTAGCATGGTTAGAGTAGCCCGTTGCCCCAGCCACCAGTCCAAGCCCTTACTGAATCCCATGAGGTGCGTCAAGAGACGCGCAGAGAACCTGACAACGATGAGGGTTGCCCCTGTAGCCAACTGCCAGGCGGACTAGGCACGATGCCCTCCAAGGACCTGCTCCCGTCCCGGAGTGACTCGGGGGTCATTGCCCTGGTGGTGTCGACGATCAACAACAACATGAGTGGGCATGGTCGCCGCTCAGTGCTTAGAGAGTCTGTTGCGGGAAAGTCTTGGTGTCGGAGCCCCCTGCGAGTGTGATGTTGATGGCTTTAGGGTTGTGCCGGCGATGGCTTCAGTGTTGTGAGCCCATCCCGCTGCGAGGGCCGGAGCCCCCACTGATTGTACCGGTGATGGCGTTAAGCCCATCCCGCAGTTTGATTGAGCCGGTGATGGCATCGACCCCATCTCGCAGTTTGAATGAGCTGGCAATGGCATCGAGCCTATCTCATAGTTTGATTGAGCCGGCGATGGCATCGAGCCCATCCAGTAGTGAGGACCAGAGCCCCTGGTGATGCTGCGCACTCCGAAGAGTGGGTCAAAGCATGTTCCACGACCAAGGCAATGTGCACATGGTGTGGTGAAACGATGGACCGATGCAAGGAGCATGGTAGTGTGACAAAGAGCCAAGGGGCACGATTATGTTAGTGGCGCGGCGCATGGGCACGGCGGAGTGAGTAAGGTGCCGGGGGCACGTCTGTGTTTGTGGCGCACGAGCGCAGCGACGAGCGTCGCGGGGACAACACTTGGTGCTGGGGCACGTGTTATGAAAGTGGCGCATGGATGCGGCGACGAACGTCGCAGAGATAATACCCGGTGCCAGGGCACATGTCATGAGAATGGCGCATTGGCGCGGTGACGAACGTCGCGGAGCAATACTTGGTGTCGGGGCATATGTTATGGAAGTGCCGCATGGGCGCGGCGATGAAGGTCGCGAGACAATACTTGTTGCCGGGGGCACCCATCATGAGAATGGCGCAAGGGCGTAGTGACGAACGTCGCGAAACAATACTTGGTGCCGGGGGCACGCATCATGAGAATGGCCCAAGGGCACAGCGGAGAACGTCGCGGAACAATACTTGGTGCCGGGGGCACGTATCATGACAATGGCGCACGTGTGTGGTGATGAATGTCACGGAACAACACTTGGTGCCAGGGGCACGTATCATGACAATGGCGCGCGTGCGTGGCGACGAATGTCGCGGAGCAACACTTGGTGCCAAGGGCACGTATCATGAAGATGATGCACGGGCACGACGACGAACGTCGTAGAGATGGCGTGTGGGAGACGAGAGTCGCAGAGTTAGAGCACGGGCGACGAGAGTCACAGAGCTATTGTTGGGACAGGGGCGACGAAGGTCGGGGAGATGGCGCGCGGGTGACGAGAGTCAGGAATTTAGAGCGCGAGCGATGGGAGTCGCAAAGCTGTCACGCGGACGCGGGCGATAAAGGTCGTGGAGATGGTGCTCGGGCGACGAGAGTTACGAAGTTGGAGCGCTGGCGACGGGAGTCACGGAGATGTCGCAGGGACGCAGGCGACAAAGGTCTGGGAGATGGCGCGCGGGCGACGAGAGTCGGGAGATTGCTCGAGGGCGACGAGAGTCGTGGAGTTGGAGCTCCGGTGATAGGAGTCGCGAAGCTATCGCAGGGACGGGGGCGATGAAGGTCGGGGAGATGGCGCGCGGGCGACGAGAGTCGCGGATTTGGAGCGCGGGCGACAGAAGTCGCAAAGCTGTTGCACCGACGCGGGCGACAAATGTCGTGGAGATGGCTCCCGGGCGACGAGAGTCGCGGAGATGGTGCGCGAGCGACTGGAGTCACAGAGTTGTTGTGCGGACTCGGGCTATGAAGGTTACAGAGATGGCGCGCGGGTGACTAGAGTCACAGAGATGGTGAGCGCGCGACGAGAGTCACGGAGTTGGAGCGCGGGCGACGAGTGTTGTCGAGTTGGTGCGCGGGCGACAAGAGTCGCGGAGCTGTCGCGCGGACGCAGGTGACGAAGGTCGCAGAGATGGAATGCGGACTCGAGTGACTGCGAGCGACGGTTCTCACGACGACGGAGCACGGCGGCGAGCGACGGTCGTTGCGACTACGGCGCGCGACATTGAATGATGGTCGTCGGTCGTCAAGGTGGGTGGCCGACCCCCCTAGGTGGCCGACCCCTTTGGGTGGCGGACCCCCCTTGGTTTGCCGACCCCCTTGGGTGGCCGATCCCTTTAGGCGGTCGACCCCCCCTTGGTTGGCCGACCCCCTTAAGGGGGAAGGCACACCAAGGTTGCTTCACAAAGGGAAAATGCATTATGACTTGATTATGTGACGCTTTGACCGGCATGTTAGCGTTGAAAAGTTGACCGTTGAATGCGCCGACATGTCATGAGAATTGGGACCCCCAGTGGGCCTATAGGTGTAGCGGGCAGGAACATAAATATATTGGGATATTAAGTGTTTCACCGTATCAATATGTAGTTACCAGTATAAAATTAAAACCGATTTGAAATTTAATGCAGTGATGTCCTATGTACACCCTTGGTTATAGGGTGGGTTAGTTGATTAAAATCTTTGTACTTTAAATCATCTTAAATTACTAATTTGTCAAGCCAAAACTCAAGCATGAAATAGACTCAATAAAATGAACAAATTTTGGCTGATACCCGCTTTGTAGGAATCTTCTTCTAATTCTATAAATAATAATCGTTATATTTTTAATGACTTTTCTGCTAACACTTTCAGCAACAATTCTTAACTGTATTTTTTTAGCGTCGCTAAATAAAAGTTACTATAAACATTAATCAATTATTAGTTATCGCTATACGAGAGTTAGATGGTGTTTGGGGTTGATTTTGGAATGGTCAAACCTGATTTAAGCTAAATTAAATCAGGTGCGTGAGTGTTTGGCAAAAGAGATTATGAGATTTAATCTGACTAAAAAACTAAAAACTGATTAAATCCATAATCCTGAAAAGTGAAGATTATGAAATAATCACTTTTTCCATAATCAAATTTGACCTTTTAATTTACCATCTTATCCCCATATTTTTCACAAAAAGACATTTCATACATTTTTAACTAATTATTGGGTGTGACTTTTAATTAGCTTATGGAGTTATATGCTCTTTTACGCTAACAGAGAGAGGGAGCACAACAGTTCATCAACAACCGCCTTCTTTCTCCCCACCATTTTTTGTACGCTCTTTGACCTTTAATTCAGAATAAGAAGTGATAACTTTTGTAAGTGGTTGAAAATAACTTTTTCAATAATTTTTTCGTATATTGTAATTATTCTCAAATGAAAGTTATGTTGACATTGCTTCACTAAATAGATATTAGAACTTAATTTATAGGGGAAAGTAGGGAATGACCCCCTCTACTTTACACGTTGTGCGATTTGCCCCCCTCCACTTCAAAATTAACCACTAAACCCCCCACACTTACAGAAATTGGGCACCTTAGACGGGTCCGTTATGAATAGTGTGAAATGACCAAAATACCCTTATTTCTTTATTAGTTAATGACCCCCTGTACTATACACAGTGTGCAATTTCCCCTCCTCAACTTCAAAATTAACCACTAAACCCCCTTACACTTATAGAAATTGGGCACATTAAATGAAAACCGTTAAATTTAAATGACAATTTTGCCCATGACCCTCCCCCCCGCCCCCCTTCATTCCCCACCCCCCCACCCGTTAGACCAGTCCCCCACCCCATTCTGCGCTACCAGATTCATTGCAAACAAGGGATTGCTACAATCTGCACCTCCTCTTCTGGTCAACCCCGTTACAATTGGTGATTCACTGAGCACAACCACTGGTCTTTTTCTCCGACCACCAGGGAGTTACAAAAAAAAAAAAAAGGAACCACGATTGCCGTTGGTATATCACCGGCGCAACAACTACCATGATCAGCGTCACAGTAACCACCATTATGGCCAACTCCCCCAACTTTATACTATCTGGCTACACATCGTCGTGAGTTGCCTCATCGCTGCCATTTCCCACCACCTTGCGTCTGCAAGCCAGTGGGGCTTCTTCATCGGCCACCAACCGACCGACGCAATCAACACCGGTAACATCAATCCCCACAGACACAGGCTATCGGCGTCTGATTGCCGCACATCTGTCCAGATCCCTGCCACCACGATCGACGACCACGTCCCCAAATCGCAGGTCTAACCTCCGTCGTCATTCCACCCCAATCCACAACATCGCGCCCAGCAGCGTCACATGACCACCGTGACTGGCTACACGCTGCTGGGGCTGCACCAGATTCGCGATGACGTTGCCGCCACAGTCGCATGCGAGTAACGTGTGTGTATGTTTGCAGTGGGTGCGCGTCTGTGTCTGGGTTTAGGGTATGTGTGTGTGTGTGTGTGTGCACGTGCGTGCGTGCTGGGTGTGCTTGGAGTGTGTGTATGTGGGATTGAGTAAAAAGTCTGAGAGGAGAGAAAAAGAAGTTGAAAGAATGGTATTAAACTTAAATAGGGTAAGGAAATAAGGGTATTTTGGTCATTTCACGAATATTCATAACGAACCCGTCTAAAGTGCCCAATTTTCGTGAGTGTGGGGGGGGGGGGGTTTAGTGGTTATGTTTGAAGTAGAGGGGGGGGGGGGGGGAAATCGCACACCGTCTATAGTACAGGGGGTCATTAGTTAATTATCCCTAACAGAATGGGCAAAAATGTCATTTACAAAAAAAAATCGTTAGTCAACGCGCGTGTTGACCACGCGCTGTTAAATTTAACGGTTTCCGTCTAAGGTGCCCAATTTCTGTAAGTGTGGGGGGGTTTAGTGGTTAATTTTGAAGTGGAGGGGGGCAAATCGCACAACGTGTAAAGTAGAGGGGATCATTCCCTACTTTCCCCTAATTTATATAGTGTCCTTTATGATCATTTTGGCACATCAAAACTGACCATGCATGTCTTTTGGAGCGAGGCCGAATGAAATTACCTCACTCTCCTTCCTCTAATATGAACCTTGAGTCATCAAAGCCTTTCTGACTCTGCCTGTCCCTGTTGCAAGCCAGTGTTGTGGTTGGTCTTCTCTACTTGGCGTATATAGTAAGAAATGGAGCCAAGAGGGGCACAACTTGTGTACAGATACATAGGATTCTTTGTTCGGGTTGAATACATAACTACTCATGGAGCACTACCCACATTTTGGTATAAGATATTTCATCTAGGAGTCGCTCTTTGGTTACTGGTATGTGGCTTGAGCAATCTATATTTGCTAGCTTAAGGCAGTAAAAAAAGCGTGTTTGTATACGTTTTAGCATTGAAGGTATGATGCATATAGTTTGCTAGTTGGACTCCTTTTACTATTTCCTTTAGTTTTTTGGTCCTCATCTTATTCTTTGATTCTATTTGAAGTTCTTAACTTCAAATATGTCATCTTGAGTAAAACCCAGGTTTTGTTATGTTTTGTTCGCATCCCCACTTTAAACTTCTCACAGCCAAAAGAAGAGATCTGCATACGAAAGACACATTTTCCATAGTTGGGATGCAAACAAAAGATGGAGAAGTTTAAAATTTGGCAACTCTTGTGTATAATAGCTTCTTTTTCTTACATTCAGATTGTTAATACTTATACGTTTTTAACGATCTGAATTTACAATTAATTTTATAAACCTCTCATTTAATTAACTCTAAATTATATATAATTTTATTTTTAAATTTAATATTCAAATCAGTACATTAATTATCTTTTTCTCCTTCCGTGCTCGCATGCATGTTCTCTCTTCTTTTCTTGTGGAACCTACAGTAAGAAATGAAAATGTTATTGTTATCATTGACAGATGGATTCCTAGTTGGAAATTCATCGTACCAATACCAATCCTAAGGGTGTTTTCAGAATTTGGATTGAATGGAACGACCAAATAAGCAATTAAACTCTAATTAGTAGCATATCCCAAGCCATTACTGTGGGGTTTTTTTTGCTCAGCAATAATAAAGAATGGTACCCACTCGTTACATATGGTAACAATAATGGGGCTATATATATATATATATATATATATAGGGGCGTGATCCATTGCTAGCGCTAGCACGTTGCTAGCGCTGTTTTTCCGTCCGCTACATAATGTAGCGGACGATAACTTACCGTCCGCTACATTATGTAGCGGACGGTGTTAGCGCTGCTAGCGCTAGCAACGGATCAGCTCCCATATATATATATATATATATATATATATATATATATATATATATATATATATATATATATGGGAGAAGCGAATATGTTGCTAGCCTTAGGCAACTTGCCTAAGGCTAATCATGATACTACGTAGTTTTGATTAAATTTTCATAATTCTTCCTTCTCTTTTTTTCTCTCCCTAGTCCATAGTCGATTCTTCTCCCTCCCACGCCAGATCGATGGCCTCTATAACCGGCAAGCCTCCATTGCCAGCGGCAGGTCAGACGACGCTCTATCTCTCTAACCTACAATTTATTCTTAGAGCAAATACGCATCTAATTTGCAAAAAATCGAGATCAATGAACTGTAAATCTGAATATGCGAGTTCTTCACCGAGAATCTTAAAGCAGGAAGAAAGCTACGTGGTCCATTTGCCAACAGAAGAGAGAATATTCAAGTCCTGCATATATGCAGACATATTCACATGAATACGATCATCAATTTTGATTATCAAGTGTTCCGGATTTTTTTGTGAATCTGGGTAATGGGTAGGCTTCAAATACACATAGATGACATGGAACCCCGAATCCCACCACTGCAATATCCCCACCTCTGCCTCCTACCCGCTACCTCCACCTACCTCCCTCTGCCTCCACCCAGTTGGCATGCCACCTCCTTCTATGGCCTCTCAATTCACCTTTTACATGATTCCATGGGAATGAACCAATAAATTTTTAAATTAAGGTTTGTCAGCACCCATTTGATGGAATCAACATTTTTTTTTATCCATTCAATTGTTTGGTTTTAATCAAATGTTATATGGTTAAACAGCGTCGGAGTTGATGTTGGGTATTTAAATTTGCATGGGTGTGCTGGTAATGATTGATTCTCGCGATAATGGTGAAGTTCGGTGGAGATTTGGGGGTGAAAGAGACTCTATGTATGTGCTTGTGCTTGTGTGCATGTGACAAGAGAGAGACGGATATAGAGAAGACAGAGAAGGAGGGTGGAAGCTGGAGATGAAAGGTGAAGGCGAAGATCTTTGATGAGGGTCTCCGTAGACGTAAAAAAAAGGATGAGAAAAACTGGACTTATGGAGGGCAGTGGCCGGACAAGAAAAGGAATGCGAGTGGCGACAGTATAATTAGAAGGTCGCCAGCGGTGGAATTGGAGTCGTCGGCTGCGGAGGCTAGGCTGCCATAGAAGGTGGGCGAAAATTTGAGATAGGAGAGATTGGAAGTCCATAAGGGAGAAGAGAGAAGGGAGAAGGGAGAGAGGAGAAATAAAAAATTATTTATTAACAAAAATTATGTAGTTTTAGGTATTATCATTAGGCAATGTACCTAAGGCTAGCAATATTTTGCTATTCCCTATATATATACTAGCTAAAACTCCGTGCTATGCACGGGGAGTATAATCATGTACTAACTTTTGATCAAACTACGTTACGGAGCAATATCATAATAAAATAGTAAAAGTACTCAAACCTAAAAGTAAAATATGTACAATGTTGAGCTTGATAATGTGATCAAATTAGTTTCTCATCATTTTCAAATTTCCTTTGCTAACTCTTGAACTACATCTCCTTGTACGACTGCTTCTTCTGGGAATTCCTGCTCAACATCATAGGTTTAATTAGTAGATGCCTAGATAAATGCTAGTCATGTATGAAATGACGTTACATTGTTTCTACTTGTACTTACGATTGTGCGTAGCAAATCGATTTTTTGCTACTGTCGATATTAGACATTAATCGTGGAAAAACAGTACTTTCATCCGTTATCAGTGTCTAATTAAGAAGAGTTTAATATTTGCAAGTTAGATCTAAACTCTTGCCATAAGTTTCTAGTTGTATTAATGTGCAATCAAAATATTGTTTAGGGAAAATAGCGTAAAATACCTCTGTGGTTTGGGGTTGTTGCAAAAAAACCCCTCGCGTTACAAAAATTGCAAAAGAACACCTTGGATTGTAAAAGTGTTGCACAGTAAAAATTCCGTAACAGAATGGTGAAAAAGGCTAAATTGCCCTTCTATATAAATAAGAATGGCACCCTTTCTTCTCTAGAATGGACAATTTTCCTCTTCTTTCTTCACGAGATCGCTTAGTGGATCGATGGCGGGCTCGTGGCGGCGCAAGTGGGAATCGCAGATTGCGGTGCAAGTGGCGGAGTAAACAATGGGTCACGAGTATCTTGTTTACCCGAATTGCACAATCTTAGTCTAGGGTTTCAATCGCAAATTGCGATTTGAAACCCTAGATCTAAGATTGTGCGATTAGGGTTCGAATTGTTGTAGCCGTAGCGGGATTAGGGTTCGATTTAAGTTTTGGGGTTCAATTAGGGTTCGATCTAAGTTTGGGGGTTCAATTAGGGTTTGAGTTGTTGTGCGATTGGTTTGGGTTCGATTTAAGTTTGGGGGTTCAGCGGGATTAGGGTTCAATTGGTTTGGTTTGGGTTTGATGGTTCGATCGGCCGATAGGCGCACAAGACTAGGGTGGTGGCGACGACGCCGGCACCGGTTGTGGGTGGCGTAGGTGGTAGATGGGTGGTGGTTCAGCTCCTCCTCCCCTCCTCTCCCCTTCCCTGGTCCCCTGCCTTTCCCCCTTCCCTTCTTCTACCTTTCCCCATTTTCCCGTTGTTTTCTTGCGCCGACCCTAATTTGGGCTTGGCTGCAAAAGAGGTATTCAAGGGCAAAAACGGGTTTCCAACAATTATTTAGCAATGGCACTTGCTCTCCAGGAGCGTTTACCACAAACGCGGTTAAAACAGACGGTTTTATTGACGGTTGTAACACTTTTACAATCCTAGGTGTTCTTTTGTAATTTTTGTAACGCGGAGTTTTTTTTTTGTAACAACCCCAAACCACCGGGGTGTTTTACGCAATTTTCCGTATTGTTTATATGCTATTCCCATTTCAATAGGGATTCACAGAAATAGACTGAACTCTTCATAGGCAAAAAGGTTTAAGAAGTTTAAAATTTAGTTCAATCCATTAAAAGTAGATTTTAAAAGGTCAACATAATTAATGTACCTCTTGCAATCTTAGGTTAAATAACTTTATGTGAAAATATTTCTTGGGCCAAGACTTAATTGATTATATTTTTTTTCATTTTATACATTTATAAGGTTGTATAAAAAAAGCGATTTAACTTAATTTTTGGGTAGAAAGTGCAAAAATGACCACACCCCATAACCAACCCCACCCACAAAACTTTTCATACAATCAAACCCTACAAAAGCCCCCCACCCTCGTAACCACTACCCACCCACCCTTTACTGTACATTTAACCCCCTCACACCCAGCCACCTTCCACCAGATTCTACCATCGGTGCACACCAACCTACCCCACGACACGGACTACAAACCCAAACTCATCACCATAGAAAATTCGTCTTCCTAACCTCCCTTGCCCCCTTCCCCTCCCCTCCACACACATATACGTACACTCAAACAAACACACCAAACGACAGAGAGCGAAAATAGCCCCCTGTAACTACCAACATCCCATTATCGGCCATTTTTTCACAACCACCTTCCACCCACCACGCCACCACTAGGTACAATACACCTCCACCACCCCAGCCCCCCTCCCACCCAACCCCCCTTGTAACACACACACACATACAAACAAATAGCAACTACCCAAAAACCCACCCGAACCCCCCACGGCACCCACCACCCCGCCACCCACAACCTTCCCACAACCCCCAACAAACCTCGGACAACACAACCTACCACTACACACAACCCCACCCCAATGAACCCCAGAAGATGGACACAGCCCACTACCCTGCTAAACCCACTACCCATGATGACCGCCGGCCTACCACAGTTTACACTAAACCACCTTGCATCCCCGCCTCCACGCAGCCACCTTTCACCCACCATTCCCCTACTGGCTTTAACACACCCATAACCCCTAGCCCCCACCCAAACCCCCACCTACCCACGACCCACAACAAAGCCCCATATCCCTCTTTGGAACACACACAACACAGTAACACACACAAACACGCACACAAAAATGGTAACCGCTACCCACAAACCCTACTCGAACCCCAACGACACCCATCACCCCGCTACCCATACCCCCGACCCCCATCAACCACGAACATCACACCCCATGTACCCACGACCCACAACACAGCCATCCTCCCCCTCTATGTAACACACACAACACAGTAACACACACACACAAATGGTAAACACAACCGATAAATCCTCCAAGTGCATAGCATCATATAACTTGTGCTTAAATAAGAGCAACATGTATTGTAAAAATATGTAAGCATCCTGGATTTATAAAGTTGTTTGACACACCAAGATAGTGAGTACGCAAAAATGCTAGGATGGAACTTTAAAGGAGCAGATGCTAGAGGTGTTGCCATATTCCCAGGATCCAAACATAAATAAAAGACAACAAAGTTAGCAATTAAAGAAGGTAACACAAACAACAAAGTAACAGAGCAAAGCTTATCTGTGACATGTATTTTCGCTAGTGTCAGAGAATGCGAACATGAATCCAATTAGCAAAGTAATTTTCGTTTGTAAACACTTTAACCTAACAAACGCAAACGAAATTATCAAAAAAAATATAACAAAATTGCCAGCTAGAAAACACACACACACAAAACACACACTCACATACATGACACATTCCTGTCTTTTTCCTTTTGATCCGCTTTGTCGGCATTGAATTGATATGTGAATTTGAAAACAGTAGGTTAATCAGTGAAGCGTGTGTAAGTGCTTGAGATTATTGTGTGGCATGTTTATCACTATTGCTACTGCATGACCCACGGTCCCACACACAGAAGAGGCATAAGTTATTCTACCATATCCTATCGAATTTCTCTGGACTCTATTATATTTGTTATGAGAATGCGTTATTTGCCTTTAATACCCTTTTCTTGAGCCTTAAGCGTTTATTGGAAATCATACTGATGCTCTGTGTTTATTTCTCGTTGTGCATCGATTTAATCATTGTATTATCGTTTGTTGTCATTCTGCATATTGACATGAGAATTTGCATCGAAGTGTTTGGTGGGAGTTGGTGTATATTGGAGGATATTGGTGTGGGCTAGTACCTTGACGGACTAGCCGGTATATTGGTGTGGGCTAGTACCTTGACGGACTAGCCGGTGTATTGGTGTTGGCTAGTGCCTTGATGGACTTGCTGGTGGAAAGTGTCAGTGAGCAACGCCTTTGTGGCTTTGCTAAGTGATTGCCCTGCACTGCCTGTGTGGCTTTGCAATTGCTCATGTTATTGCATTCGTGATTGTTTGTATCGTATCTGAAAATCGTATTGATATCTGATGGAACTAGTTATGATTCTTTTTGAAAATCTATGAATTTCATCTGTAATTGTTTCGTAGTTTCTTCGTTTGAGCAACCTTACTGAGCTCTCAAAAGCTCACTCCGCTTTGACTTCCTTTCTGCAAGTGATAACTAACAATAGTCGCATTGGGTGTGGAGTAGATCTGAACCGAGCGAAAGAGAATTTAAGTTTTAGTCTTAGTCTTTAGAACCCCTGCGTGGGTCATTATTGTTATTTAAAATTGTTAACTTCTATATATCCAAGAAAGGAAGACAAAAGCTATCAAATAGTACAACACCTCATACTACACTACAGAGTTGCAGGTGAAAAACAGAAGCAACCTTCATATTTGAAATGGGAAAAATAAGCGCCTTAACATAGAAACAAAAATAAGGAGAAAAGAAGAAAAAAACGACACAGGAACGCTAAGGGGCTGTACGCTTACGAGATTTTTTTTTTCTGTATTATGTATTATGTTTTTGGTTTCCAGAATTTAGTATTCAGTTCTAAAATCGGATCGTGTACTTTTAATTTTTTCGGTATCTACTTTTTTTTAGTTTTTCTGTACATTTATCATTTTTATTTTCATTTTGTCAACTTTTTTGGATACATTCTTGTATGTTTTTTTAGCATTTTTTCCACTATTTCTTCCGTGGGCCCATATCTGTGTCCTCCTTCCCCTTCACAAGTTCCCTTTCCCCTCCCCCCTTCCCTGTTCCCACAAGATTATCCCCATTTCCCCTTCCCCTTCCCCTTCTGCAAAATCACCACAACCACCAAAACCCCTTCCTCTTCTGCAAAATCAACACAACCACCAAAGCAAAAAGGATCACCCCACCACATATATCGTAATTAATTATAGCATTTTCAGTCAACGGTGCACTAATTAACATTAGAAATAACAAGAGAACCTCGACTGGGTTCCAATATGTCTCTGCACGGTCCTCGGCCACTTCTTCGGCTGCCTCGACGGCCTCGCTCCGGTCATTGCAAACACGTCCTCCTCAATCTCCTCGCGAGTGAGCGCGATCGCAAACGTCCGCCTCTTCTCCTTCTTCTCATTGCCGTTTGGCGTCCTCTTGTTTTGGGGCTTGGCTTCAAGGGATTCCGCTTTTGCAGATTTGGCTTTTGCGGGGCGGCCTTCCTAGGTGGCAGAGAAAATCGTGAGAGAGAGAGGGGGATGCAGGCGACATAGAAAATCATGAGAGAGAGATAGAGAAAAGATGCAAGAAAATCGTGAAAGAGAGAGATGATATTCTCTGACAAGAGAATACAACTCAAGGGAAAAGGTGAAAACAGCTAAAGGCTGTTTTCAGCTTTTTTGATACTATTTAGAAATTTTATCCAAAACAGAACCGAAAAAATGTAAACATACATGAAAAAATGTATCTTTTTTTATCATCATTACAAAAACGAAAACAGAAAAACGTAAACGTACAGCCCCTAAGCTACTTTCTCTTTTTTTCTAAGAATGACAGCCCCATTTAAAGTACATGCATGGGTGTTACTGACTTTCACCCACCTTCAATTGGCAATGTTTGAACTCCATAGTCATCCTCACCCACTCAACATTTTAAACTAAAAGCACTAACAAACTGCAAATAAATGAAAATAGAGAGATGGCTTTTACTTTTACCCTTTTGCTAAGAATGATGTGGCTCTCCGAGCCAAGCTTCTTTTTTTTTTTTTTCCAGGAATGCCATCCTTGTTTAAACTACGTACATGCATGGGTGTTCATGTCTTGCACCGACCTTCAATGTTTGAACTCAATAGTCATCCTTACCCACTCGTCATTTTAAACCAAAAGCACTAACAAACTACAAATAAATGAAAACAAAGAGATGAGTTTTAGTCTTACCCTTTTGCTAAGAATGATGTGGCTCTCCAAGCACTGTATCAGCAATGAATGGGTTACAAAACCTGTTTACTTTCCTTTGAGTTCTTCTTTGATAAGGTAACAATCTTGCAATGGCATGCACGGCCTGAATGTTGTGGTTAGAAACCGATAACGTATGGAGAAGAAATGCAGAGGAAACTGCATAATGTGAAAGTGGAGGCTAGACGTGGATGTTTGCATGGTTAGTGGGCCTAATAATTTGGGAGACTTATAACTTAATATATTTTTGGCCAATAAACTTTTGACACGTAATTAGGTTTGTATAGAAATACTGAGAAATCTTAGAAAATTAGATTGACTTTTTGATAGCCAAAGAAGCTATCAATCGAATCTTATTATATATATACTAGCTAAAACCCCGTGCTATGCACGGAAAGGGCGTTAGTTAAAATCCCGTGCTATGCACAGAAACATAATCATTTATTAATTAACCTTTGATCAAATTACATTACCAAGCAATTTATAAAAAAATAGTAATAAAACTCGAACCTATAAACAAAATATATGCAATGCTCAGCTTCTTAAAATCCTGTGCTATGCAGAGGGCCATCCATCATAAATCTTTCTATTCATTAACTAACGTGTGTCACTGAAGTTTAATGAGTAATTAGTATTGCAAAATAAACTATCAAAATTAAAAAGCAAAAGAAAGAAAATAAGTCTTTGATAACTACCTTATAAGCGATGTTTTTTATTGGTCTCTATGCAAACTTCTAGTGTTTACACTTTCGTCGTTTATTGACGTGTGTCACTGAAGTTTAGTGAGTAATTAATATTGCAAAAAAAACTATCAAAATTAAAAAGCAAAAGATAACTACATTATAAGCCATTTATTGGTCTCCATGCAAACTTATATTGTTTACACTTTCCATTTTTTTTGCTCACACTGATAGAGAGAGTAGCTGTAAAAACAAAATCAAGTGAGCAATGTTGTAAATTTCACGAACTTAAATATTACTACATGAATATGGATAATGTCACGCCTTTTATGAGACTATTGAAAGCCTGAAAATAGTGACATTGTTGATGATTCAAAGGAAGTAAATAGAAATTGAAAAAAAATTAAGAAACAAAAGCGGGAAGAAGATGATGTTGTAGACCACGAAGCAGATCCTTTATACTTAGAACCAACACGACAAACTCCTATATCTTTTTATTAAGGTATTTCTTAGAACACTACACTACACTACACACAGGTTTCTGTTGTACGCGTTGTGCAAGGAAAAGCGTACCATAGGACCTCGCCATGACTCAGAAAAGCCCATTGAAAGATGGATTCGGCATTCATGCCTTATGACCAGTGTATGGAGGTCGGGCTTGCTTCTTTCCTGTATCTCACGCTCCTTCCTAATGGCCAGATTGTTTGCGGGAGAGAGAGTCACTTCCCACTCCGGCTTAGGAAGTGAGATATATAGACTCTGCCAAATCACCCAATAAGGTAGCATCATTTTTGTAGGAGATTTCTTCCGCCCATAAATTGAAGGCAAAGGCTTTTGCTAAAGCAAGGCCCCCACAAATTGCAGTAGGGATAACATCTATTGAATCTGATGAAGGGATACTGCCAAAGCTGAGTCACTGTACCGATTCCTATTGCTCTTAAATTGATTGGCCATATAAATCCTAGAAATCCCCAGGCCTACCTTGATTTCAAGGGAAATGAACTTTCCAATTGAATATATGAAAATGTATTAAATAAAATGGGCATTGAGTTTTTTCTACTTTGTGCCTTGGATTGCCAGGCCTTTAATCAGAAGAAGACAATTTAAGAAAGGGGGATGTTGGAGAAAAGGATGAAGAGAAAGAGAAGACATAATAACAAAAAGGAGAATTGGAAAGGTTATAGAGGGGAGCAATTTTTTTTAGTCTGGAAGATGAGGAATTTGTAAACGTGGTGGAGTAACTGCAAAAGTGTAGGAGAGTATCTAGAATATTTAGGCTAAATTTTAGGATGTTCATCTACAAAATTCAGATTTATCTTAAACTAATTCTTTGTATCCAATAGAATCTTGACACATATTATTTTATTTATAGAATAAATCAAAATTACCAGAAAATGAGATTGGCTTTTTGATGGCCAAAGGAGCCATAAATCGAATCCTATTATATATAGTATATATATATAACTTTAAATTAATTCGGAGCTAATTTTGCTAAACAGTAAATTAATTATCTGATTTTAAAAATTAATTCAGATTTAAGTTAAAACCTGTTTTTTAATCGCAAACGGCCAGAAGAAGAAGAAGAGATTCCTACGGCCTGAGAGCAGCCGAAAATTTTCCCTTAACACCTATTGGGCAGTCACTACGACGAACACTAACGCGAACCCGATACAGTTCAGAAAAGAGTCCACTTCACTTGGTAGTGAGGTACCGAGACAATGCGTAAACGATAAACCCAAAGTCTGACCTTCCTCTCCAATCGAGCATTTCACCAATCCGCAAACCCTAATCCTAATCCTGAAAAACTAAGCAAAATTCATCAGAAATGGACTCACTTTCTGTACCAATTACCTCTCTTTACCCCACTAGCAATCGCTATAAACTCCCAACCTTCAACGTCACCCACCCATTTTCAGTCAATCACCTCACATTCAACCACAGGCGATCGTCATCCCTCTGTGCGTCGATAGCGGAACGAAACTTGGAGCTCTCGTGGCTCCATCCGGCCCGACCCGATGCAGATGATTGCAACGGGTGGGCAGTTGTAGAAGCCCCGAAGCAGAATAAGAAGAAGGGTAAAAGTTGGGTTTTTAATAGCTCTTTTGGGGAAATTGAGGGTTGATGATAAGTTTCTGTATTTTGCAGTTCTGCCTACATTTGTGCTGGTGGCCGTTGGGACCTCAGTTGTGGCTTTGTTTGCTGTCATTGCTCACTTTTCAGTATCTAGAAGAGGTAATTGTGTTAACATTTATCCCTCTCTATTGGCAATTGGTTTCCTAACACTCTGTTTCATTGGGTTAAAATTTGAGCTTTTGCAAAATCCTAAGATTGATTTTGGCACATGTAAACATTGAATGAACTGGTTTAGCAATCGTAGGTAAAATAAGTATCATTTGGCAAGTCAAGCTACGTAAAAACAAGAAGTGAAGTCAATGTTTACTTGCACTAATTCTGTCCTAAGAATTCGTAAAAGGTCAAAGAAAATATCCCATGAAATGGATGAAGTATTATTATTATTATTATTATTATTATTATTTTTGGGTTTTTCTTGATGATTCCTTGATGCTTGAAGTGGGTTTTACCAAAGAATTGGATGTGATTGTGTGATCAAGCTTGGTTTATATGGAATTGGAGTTCAAATGTGGTGAATTTCTGTGTTTTTTTTTCTGTTTCAGTTTAGCAGTCTATTCACTTTCTGCATGTGGCTAACTTTCTTTCTTTTATGGCAAAGTGGCCCTTTTGTTTTTACAAATTGGTTTGGCTTAGAGTATGCATTGATTTTGGATTGCATCGCACTGAAGGGAGTTACTGATTTGTGTGTACTTGTTTGTTTGTTCAGGTTTTGTATTTAGGTTTAGGAGTCCATTGCAGGCTCTACATGGGATATTAATGCCATCTGGAAGTAAGGATGGTAGTGAAAGTGAAGTTATGGATTCTTATGCGCCGGCGGTGGAGGACATGATTTCTGAGGAAAGCTCCGGGAGTGTGTCAGATGTGGTTAGTGAAGTGGTGGCATTAGGTACATCAAATTCAAATTGCACAATGTTCGTTTATGCATCTTTCATTCAGTTTCTTCTTAGTAAATTGGTGTCATGTTCTTGCCTAAATGGTTCGCTATGTGCTTTGAACATTCATTTAATGCTTTTCTGTCTTTATGAAAGCTGAGGTTGCCTTATCTTTAAAAGTTTGAAACAGCGCAAGCAAGGTACCTAGTCTGATTTCATTTATACTTGAGAAAGATAATTGACTCGAGGCACACAAAGTTCAAACCCTATAGGGTACTCTGTGTTTATGGATCACCATCCTAGTTGCCCCGCCCCAAAAGGCATCAAACCGTTGGTGGTTTTACATAGTGCGTGTAGATGGTAAAGTTTTTGATTCTGAACGATTTTACACGACGTTTGCATCCTGCAACAAGTTGTCTTCTTAAGTCTTGACTGTCGCCTCAAAACCTGGACTTGGACTTTCTAGTTGGAACTTGTTTGAGTGGAAAAGCTTGTGGTGAATGCATTGGTGGAAGTAGACCTGGAAAACGGGTCGACCCGTAGGGGACGGGTAAAATCCCGACAGGTACGGGTAAAGCCGGTCCGGGTAAAATTTACCTGGTTTTTTTAGGTAGCCATTTGCTATACCCATACCCTACCTGGATGATCCGGGTAAATCCGCGGGTAAACGGGTCATCTTTTATTTTTTTGAATACAATATTTTTTGTTTATTTTGACACTTAAGACATATGTTCTTGTCTTTCTTTTGACTAGCAGATTACTGATTAGTTGTTACAAGTATTTTTAATTGAAGAAAAACTATTAAATCTAAGACTTCAACCATGAAGATAAACAAATAACAACTAACAATTTTTTTTTAATCTACTCCCTACTTCTTACTTAGTTATTTACTACTTTAAATAGTAGTATAGTATCAAACAATTACACTTAAAAAGTCTTAAACCAACATTCAACCTCATATAAAATTAAAAAATACAATTATACGACTTAGGGACTAATTCCTCAATGTCCTTCAACTTCTTGTCAAAAGTCTTCAAATCTAAACCGAGTCTTCAACTTCACTTTGTGTCTGCAAATCAAATACTAAACCGATTTATCAACATCCACCCAAAGCAGAGATTTAATCAATAATCCAAGGAGGGCTAATTCAATAAAAAAATTAACCTATTTAATGTTTGCCTTTATAGTCGGTGCATGGATTTATTACAGCTGTTATGAAACAGAAGAAATTAGAATTGCAATCCTTTTGGGACAATTGGAGTAAAGCATATTAGGACAAACCTTTCCTGGTATTCAATGTTTGTCGCCGATCTGTGACCGCGGGTGTGAGATCGTCTTCGACCTGCGACCGTGAGTGAGAAATCGTTGCCGATCTGTGACCGTGGGTGAGCGTGAGACTGTGAGAGTGTGAAGCCGTGAGCCTATGCGGGATAGAAGGAGAGCCGGAGACCAACGGCAGCGGACGGAGAAGCTATAGACTGGTCCTCTCTGCCATCGGTGGCGGTAGAGAAGTGGGGGCGGCGATGAGAGAGTCTGAGAAGTGAAAGAGAGTGATAGAATTTTTAAGTGAAACCTAACTAGGGTAAACGACTATATATAGCTCAAAAAACGGGTAAAACCGGGTTACCCGTTACCCGAACCGGAAAAAGGTCCGGTCCGGGTACGGGTCCAATGTCAACGGGTAGCATATTTGGCTACCCATACCCGCAATTTCTTAACTGGCCTGGGTAGACCCGCGGGTACGGGCCAAAAATTGCCAGGTCTAGGTGGAACGTCATTTGGTAAAAAGAATATGGTGTGGAAGGAGCAGCCCTTTTAGGATTTGGCCAAATTCCACTGTTCTAAGCAACTTGTGGCTAAATACTCGTTTGAAACCTTTTTGTAAGGCTAGATTCACCCTAAACTTTGGTAGTTCTTAGCTGTTCAGTGGTTAGTTGTAGTATATGATATTACAGTGTCCATTGTCTGTATTTCCTTTTGTTTGGGTGGGAGGACGGGTGGTGAGGAAGGATAGAAAAATGATTGGTCATACTACAATCCTTGAGCTTACTCTCTAGTTGTGTTGTGGAGCAGGTAATGACATGAAGTGTGGGTTGTGGATTCATGTATTCCATCGTAGTCTTTTATGTACTTCTTTCGCGCTTAGATGGTAGTTCTTTGCTATACATGGAACTACTTCGTGCAACTTTCTGTTATGGTGATAAGAGGAGTTTTTTAACAAGGACAAGCTTTTTTCCATTTTTACTAGATGTTGCAATGTTGATTTCCTTATCCTTTCTATTTTCTGTTTTTATAGAAAAAAACCATTTTAAGGTAAAAGAAGGAAGGGTACAGCGTATTTTATTACCAATTGCCGTGGATTCTACTCAGCACGAAGCCCTATTGATGTTGAAGAAACTCAAGGTATAGTTCAAAAGCATAGACATTCAACCAAGATCAATCTTAGTTTCCACCTTGTGTGGCTGTTTCAGAAAATTTGGTTACTGGTCGTTGCTTAGTTTTGTCTTGTCGAGATGAGTCTTACTGCAGTATTGGGTTATAGTAATTAGATCACCTCTATAAGCTTCAGCTTAATCGCAGTCCTTAGTAAATTTAATGACTTTCATTATTGTTTGCTGACAAACTGAGGCTTACTTGGCACATATCATTTGTAATCGACAAAATAAATAATTTCATCCTCAACTTAGGAGATGGAAGAGTGTGAACTACCAAAGTAAACTTTTGTCAACAGCAGTCTTTAACATGATAAGAAATATTAGAAATCTGACTCCTCTACCCTCGAGCTCGTGCGTATGCGTAAAATAAGGAAAAATGTATCTAACACTAGATTAAGCATCCGATCTAGGTCCTTTCCAATATCAGTCTTGTTGTGTTGACTTGGATGGTAATAGTAATAGTGAAGTGTCATTGTCACATAGCTTAATGTTACTAGTGTATATGTGTACTTGCGGAAGGAACTAAAAATCTGGTTGGACTCTGTGACAGCTCAGTTTTTCTCTCTATGTTCCATCCATTATCATTCTTTTTATATGGACCATTCCAAATGTTTGACTGGCATTAGGCTCAAGCCAAATGCATATTAATTTTCATGATTTTAACAATCTGATTAAGCCTCACCTATATGAATATCTCCAACTGCAAGGTTCCTCTTTAGTTGGTGATGTGTGGTTTGTTTAAAGTAATTTGCTTTTAAGTGAAACTCAGAGTTTGACAACTTACTTGATTATTTTCTGTTCATTGTTTGCTCCCCTTCCCCTTAATACTGGGCAGTGCATCAGTTATTTGGTACGTAGTGTGTCTTACCTTAATTATAATCACAAGAATCTCCCACAAGTGCTAAGAGAGTGTTGTCTACACACTATTATGCTGCCCCTATTTGTTGTGCACCTTTGCTTTGCCTCTTCAAGTGCTATCTGAAGGTTGCACTTGGGGGGTTTTTAAAGCGTAACATGCATTGTTGGTTTCTTTCTTTAGACAGCTTAAGCTTTTGGAGCAAGTTGTGACTTAACAAAACGCTTTTGCAATGAAATCATATGCTAATTGCAGTGTAACTTTCGGTTTAGCTCTGAGCATGATTTTCACTACACCAACTAAGGTATGCAGATAATTGAAGATGAGGTCAAGGCTGATAAATTATGTACTAGGAGGGAATATGCAAGATGGTTAGTTCGAGCAAATACGTTGCAAAGGTAGTCATTGATCTATGTGCACAATATAAGAGTTTTGCTTATTAGAAGTTCGAATGTTATATTGTGCATATTTGCATCTCAAATGCAGGAATCTGAAGTATCGGATATTTCCATCTGTTGCGCTTTCAGGGTCGACAATTGCTGCTTTTGATGACGTGGGTGTTGAAGATCCTGATTTTGAGTCCATTCAATGTAAGGTTTTATGATGTTCCCTAATATTTATTGGTTGTTGAAAGAGGAAGAGGGGTATTATAATTTGCCTCTAATCTGTAATATAGCCCTTGCTGAGGCTGGAGTCATCCCGAGCAAGCTGTCTGGTAAAAAGAATTTTGATCTGGATGATTCAAAAAGCTTGGAAGGTGTCAATTTTTACCCTGAGAGGTACTTTTCAAGTAGAATGGTTTTTTTTTGCTTTGGTAACTGTTCCCTCCCTTTTTCTGTTCTACTTATTAATACCTGTTCCCCTTCTAAGTGATGGTATGCTATCGTAGATATATATCTCGGCAGGATCTGATAAGTTGGAAAGCCAAGCTAGAGTATGAAGTCGTGCCAGGAGTAAATGAACAGGTGGGAGAGTATGCAAACGTGTTACCCCTTTGAAAGACTCCCATCCCCCACTCCGAAATGGAAAAGGCACATAATTAGTATAGATCATGATAGAAGTGCCACTTGCAGTCCTTATAGTTAAATGCTGACCTGTTTGCAGTCCAGATATCAAGGAAGAAGTTGGGTTTCTTGGATGTGAGGGACATCAGTTCAGAAGCATTAGTGGAGCTCTTTATGGACATGCTGGCTGGCAACAAGAGCATAACTAGAAAAGTTTTTGGTCTCTCTCTCTCTCCCCCCCCCCCCTCTCTCTCTCTCCCTTAATTGCTTTCTTTCTGTGTGAATGTTTCTCTTTTCCCCCTTGATAGACATCCTTGCAGATTTGTGTCTGTTGGACACATGCATGCATGATAGTTACCTGCATTTATCGGTTGTCAGTCAGTGATAGTGGCACGTCATTAGGTGTTTTTTAGTTCAAGATGTCAAGAAAGGACTTATTGTTTGAGCCTGTCTTATTCTGTCCTATATTTGACTGGCAGTTCCAAAACGCACAATTCGCTTAAAAGACAATTAAACTAGTTCAATGACTATTGCAAGGATGTATCTTAATTGTAAAACACATAAAAAATAATGGGCCTCCTGTGCAATTCATTTCGCAGGACAAGGCAAGCGATTTCAACCAAGCAAACCTTCCACAAATGCTCAAGCAGCTGTTACTCTAACAAGCGGAAGAATGACTGAAGCAATTCACTCAGAATTATTAAGATTAGAAGCTGAAAATTTTTCGAGGCAAATGGCAATGGACGAGATTAGGTCTGACCTTCTTGAAAGAGGAGACATACAGAGGTTTTGGGACAAAAAACTGGAGGATGAAAAAAGTCGTGGTCTTGCAGTGGAGAGGGCTTATCTTGCAGCAGTTCATGATTGTGAACAGGAGATGATTGTTCAGAAGGACACTTCCGCTAAGTGTTTGAGGCAGAAGGCAGCTATCGACTGTCAGAAGCAGCTCTTTTTTAGTCTAAAAGAAGAAGTCAATGAAATGTCCGAGACGCTTGCACGTGAAAAGGCTACATATATGGGTGAGCGGCATACTGTGGAGAGTATGCTCAGTGATTTACAGGCCAAACATGAAGGACTGCTTGATGCAAAATCAGTATTGGAAGCTGAAAGAGAAGCTCTTCGAATACTTAGGTAAAGTTGAGGATCATTATCATTGTCATACAGTTGCTATTTTCATCACATGGTTATCTTATCTAAATCACCAATGCCAATAAATGGATCAATTGGCTTGTAAAAGGTGATGAGATTAATAGCAGATTGCTTTCATAAGGGCCGCCGCTCCTACTGCCCATCTAACAATTTTGCAAATGCCATTGCATTGGAGCAATTTTAGCTTTTGCCAAGCATTGTACGGATGTATTTTTTAAGTTAAAATCTGGCAAAGCTGAAGCTGATTCTGCATAAGCATGCTTGTCGCATCTAACTTTGTCCTTCCCTTAGGAAGTTTAGCAATGTCACAGAGGTAATAGCATTTTATATAAATGGTTGCAGTAAAAGTTATTTAATTTTAGAGGAAACCTCCTTTATATGGGGACGCATTGACTGTGATTAAATTATCTGGTGATCGGTGATATGCATCTGAAATTACTTTGTTGATCATTGTCCCTCGTTATCATATAGGAATTTGGTAGAGGAAAAAGTGTACTGCACTCTGAAGTCTGTCTGTTAATGAATGCAAACAACATACCCTTAGTCTGATTTTTATAGATTTGAGGTCATTATGGGCAGTCCTTGATTACAGTTGTAAGTTTATCTAATGGAGGCTTTGGTTGCAGATCGTGGATCGAAGAAGAAGGAAGAAAAAGCCAAGCACGTGCCAAGGTTCTTGAGGAAGTGGGACGGAGGTGGAAATGGGGCGAGCAATCTTAAGGCCTACTTCATTTATTCGTACTTGCTTATCAAAAGTCCTTGCTCAAGGCCGAATGAAACACATTTCTAGTGATCCTTGTATATCGTGGTGCTCAGCAGACCTGTTGAGTCTACTTTTCTGAGATCTCCCTTCGGCATCTACCTTTGTGTTTGTTGTGGGCAGCCAATGTAGATCCTGTTGAGGGATGAGTCTATCAAGCACGAGAATAAATGGAGGCAGATTTAGATAGTGTTCCGAGGAATGTTCCCTGGTCACTCAGGTCCAGAGCAGATTTTATTTCGTTGGAATGGGGTTGCGAGGGGGTTCAAGTTGCAGTCTAAAACTGGTGGTGTGGTGGAACAGCTAAGATTTTCTGTTTTGGGGTCTATATTACTCATGTGAAGCAGTGCAGGCTATATATACTGTCTCAATCGTTTAATATATGATGAAATGTCTCTTTTTCTGATATATTACCTTTCATGTGTAACTTGTCACTTGGAAGTCGGATATGAGTAAAGAGTGCTTGTTTTGCGTACTGAAGTGTCCTTGAAGGATACGAAAACAGTCTTTTATATATATATATATATATAACCGAACTCGACTTGATCTGGGCACCATGATGAAGTGGCTTTACAGTTAGATTGGACTAGCTCATTATGATGAGTGGATGGTATTTATTTTTTTGGTTTGAACGGTAAGAATGCTATCGGGTCAATTTTAACGTCGATCAAGATTAAATCCACTTCATAGGTAATTAAGCACATCGTTATGTCGGTTTGCAGCTAAATATGTCCGTGGGTTGCGAAAACACGACGTATTTCACTCGTAGTCATGAGTTTGAACCTAGCAACAATTCTCGACACTGCAAGGGAGGGGGAGACCCATTGGGCATTGGCCTTTCTTCAAAAATAGTGTTCCCGCCATAAAGCAAGTTGGCGCTTCCGCTTCATAAAAAGCGGGGTTTGAATGTTTCATGTGGCTTCACCCAGTTTACCTCCGACCTTTCACCATCTTCACAAATCAGAGTAATGATGATCAATTTCACAGCCCTAATAGTCTTCAAGCTTAGGCCCCAATCGACTCCTTATACTGATCCTACTCGCTCATTCGCCTCGAATAAATTCCACCCCTTCTTTATCTTTCTCACCAAGTATGAGTTCTCGGGGCTGTACGTTTACGAGATTTTTTTTTTTCTGTATTATGTTTTTGGTTTCCAGAATTTAGTATTTAGTTCTAAAATCGTATTGTGTACTTTTATTTTTTTTCGTATCTTCTTTTTTCAGATTTTCTGTACGTTTAATATTTTTAATTTTATTTTCACAACTTTTTTGGATATATATTCTTGTATGTTTCATTTTCTATCGTTCCACTTATGTGCCCCCGCCCCCCCCTCCCCCCTCTTCCCCTTCCCCTTCACGAGTCTTTAAAGAAGGTGCCGACAGTGTTAGGATTTTTGGTATCGGCAGTGATTCATCGATACCACCGGAGGGAACGCCGCTACCGCACGGGGTCAAAATCCTAACAGGCCGCCTCACCCCATAGGTTGCTACCGCCACAACACTCCATAGCTTCCCGGCGACAAAATCGGTCAATCCCATCACTGTTGAAATTGCAACACCATTGTGAGGAGCCAGCCACCATGAGGGCCACCGCGAGCAACACCTCTATTCACCACGGCCATCGTAGAGCCGTCGTCACCGAAAGATGCCTTAACAGCGCTGCCGCCCAGAGGTTGAAGCCTTAACGGCTGGCCGTCCACTGCCGGCAAGAGGCCGGTGCTACGCATACCAACGAGCTGCCACGCATCCAGAGATCTATGTCGGTGACGCTGTCAGCAGAAGCTGATTTACAAGGGGCGGATCTTGAAGGACGACCAAACCCATCTATCATCAGTATCGTGAGAGAGAGAGAGAGAGAGAGAGAGAGAGAGAGAGAGAGAGAAGAGCTATGCGGCAGAGAGGAGACAGAGTCTTGAATTCTCTGACAAGAGAATACGAATTGTGGAAAAAGGTGAAAACACCATTTTTCGCTACTGTTTGAATTTTTTTTTTTCAAAACGGAACTAAAAAAAGATAAAAGTATACGAAAAAATGTATCTTTTTTTTTATCATCATTACAAAAATGAAAACAAAATTTGGTAAGCGTACAACCCCTTAATTTTTCAATTTTTTTCAATACAATTTCTAGACTTTGGTTCCACGTATTGCTTCTTTTAGCTTCTAAAGTTAAGTTTATGGAGCACTTTATTATATCCATAAAGTTGTTGCACCCTTTTACATTACACTGATTGTATACTCTCTGTAAGTTGACAATTTGAATTAGTCATGTTGTCTTCACCTCTTATTAAGAAGGCCTTAAGCCCATGTTTATGTTCTGTGAAAAATTGACGGTGTTTGTGTGGTCCGATTGTTAATTTACTACATTGGTCTTTTCATTAAAAATTTTCCATTTTGCAAATCACTAAGATGAGGTTTAGTACCATGTAAACATTGAGTTGAACTCAGATAGCAATCACATATCAAATAAGTACCATTTTGCAAGTCAAGTTAAAGGGTGAAAACAATGAGTAGAATCAACATTTATATGTACCGGACATATCATAAGACTGCATTGAAAGTCAAATGCGAAAACTTTAATGTATTGGATGGAGTAACATTTATATAGAACACTCTATGTTGAGATTCATGATTTTAAGATACTTCTTCTGTTTTATTGGATTTTCTCCACCATTTAGGTTACTATTGGTTGATATCAATTCATGGTTTATGAGATACTCCATCCATTGAAATTCATTCGAGATACTTGATCTGACTTTTTGCAAATTACTATGATATCTGTAGTATATGTAAACATTGATTCTTTGCATTTTTTTATCCCTAAGCTTGACTTGTCAAACGATACTTATTTTTCCTAGGATTGCTTGGCACATGTTTACATCTGCCACAATCTATCGTAGTGCACATAGTTAAAACGGAAAATCTACTGAATTTGGGGAGTACAAGTTTGTTGAACTTGCTAGGGTTCTATATTAGAGCATTAATTGGTGAACTATGCATGTCTGGCAATTGCGAGGCATGCGTTTTTTGCTAGTGATGAATACAGAGGACACTTGGTTCATATGTTGTATTGATTAGAAAAGTAGTATTGCTAGCCGCTTTTGTTACTCATGTTAGAAAATGAAATCTGCACTCCAAAGCTAAGCTAAGCTCTGTGAAAAATACTCTTTTCACTTCCCTTTTAGCCAGTAACATCGTTAAGGCCGAAAGTGGTGGTAGAACAACAAAGCCTCCAAATTTTTTATGGAACTAATAATATTTACAGACATTGTACTTCTCTCAAAACGTTTTTCCTTTCTTCCAACTCTAGTTTATCCCAACAAATTACTCAAAAAGAAAAGTCCCTGGATTAAAACTATACATTAACTTTGACTTGTAACCAAAAAAGCTGAGACAGCGTTACAATTTACGATTGAGGGAAATGCTTAAATAAAAACCACTGTTAGTGTTTTTTCAAAATATAGTCAAAGTGGTTCATTTTCTTTGTCAAAATGATGAAAGGAAGATGAAGAGGCAAAGAGGGAGGAATCTCACATAGAAGGGAATTGAAAAAGTAAGTGGGTATATCATAAAGAACTCCACTTACTTTAATACTTATGTGGTGTGCTAAGGTGTATGCATGTGCACCGAGTATGGTACGAAGCACCATACGAGGAACGATCGCACGCGCGCGCGCGCGCGGGCGCGTGGCAGTGGGCTGTGAGGCGCAATGTGGCGCTTTGATGGCGCACTTCGCACGTGTCGCGAGACGCAATTAGACGCCTTTAAGTTTTCGTGACGAAAGCTAGGCCGTCGGTGCAACGGATCGGGTCGGATCCGACCGTTAGCAGCTGAGTGGTTACACTTGCACTGGTTCGGGTTATGCCCGAACGGTTGCACCTGTTAGGCAGCTGGGTGGTTCCAGTTCGGGCCAGACCCACCTGTTGAGAGCTGGTTAGTTACCAGTCCAGATCTGGACCGTTAATCTTAACGGTTTCTAATCCGACGGTCCAGATTACTTAGGTGCATGATGAAAGGGTATGACCCTTGATTAGCAACCACTAGTGCTTTAAATAGAGCACAATGGTCCGAAAATCTGACCATATAGATGAGCCTCTAATCTCTTCTTCTTTCTGCAGATCTTTTACAATAAGAAATTTCTGCAGAATTTCTTAGTTGTAAGTAAACCCGTTATCCAGTATTTCATACACTTT
Source organism: Escallonia herrerae (assembly GCA_033070095.1). Taxonomy (NCBI): domain Eukaryota; kingdom Viridiplantae; phylum Streptophyta; class Magnoliopsida; order Escalloniales; family Escalloniaceae; genus Escallonia; species Escallonia herrerae. Next base: position 246,749 of record JAVXUP010001132.1, read on the forward strand.
TCTGTGGAGTGAATATCGTGTGTGCAAGCGCTATTCACTAGTGCGCTTCGTTGTATCTTGGAGGGTATTTGCCTGTAACCCGCTGCACACCAATTTTAGGTGGGGGCAAATATAAACTTAAGGAGAGCGTTTTACAACGTGCCTCGAAGCCGATCCTCTTTCAGTCACAAAGCCATCTCATAATACTCCAACAACCACATCATCTGGGGGGGGGTCAAACTTTAAGAAATAAATTGGAAAGTTTAACACATTTGAAAAAGAATTTCTAAGCAATAGGTTGTAGTGTATCTTCATCATAAAAGTTTATTACACAATCAACAAATATCATAATTTAAGTTTAGGGTAATAATAAATTAGCTAAATTCTGCAGTATTATTGTGAGCCCAGCCCAGTTTCATGTATATTCAACAAAATTTGGATAAGTTTATCACTGTTGAGGACAATCTTTTTTGTACTCACCCAGAACCACTTGTCTTGGGGATAGTACTTATATGGAGGCAGTGGTCCCGTAGAATATATGACCCAGTTAAGGAGTCTGTAATGTATGCTATTGTTTTCATAATCTTTGCCTAGATTGATAATCTTAGAATTATAGACCCCCAGACATATGCTATATCTCAAACTCAAAGCTGACTGCCAGAGCAACATAATCTTTGCACAAGAAGGCTGGAAACTTGGGTTGTTCCAACTTACAGTTATATAGTCCTTTTCAGTCTGTATATTGATAATTTACCTTTACATTCTTTTGAAGAATTTAACAAGTTAGACCCATCCATAGATAGAGTTTCAATCCTTCTGGCGGAAAATTGTCCACTAGATATTGGTGGTTGCTGTAGCTCTTAGCATGGAATTCCATTTATCAGAAACTCTTACTTTGTGTGTACAAACAAGTTTTTCCTGTGAAGGGTCCATATACCTGATAAGAAGATAATGCTGATGCTGTTGGACGCTTAAAGTTTTGTTTTATTATCAGATTTACACAAGTACAAAGTTTGAAGTTCCCTAACCTTGTTTTATTTAGGACTCCACTTGGATTATCTTCATAGACCCATCGAGCAATTACAGATTCTGGTTGCTGCCGTTACATTTGTAGTGTCCATACGGTTTGAATGCCGAAGTATGGGGTTAAGGTGAAATGGTTGGAAGGCAATTTGACGACTGGGTTGTCTCAGTAGATGAGTGGAAGAAAGGCTAGAATTTTCGTAAACACAACACCTACATGATACCCAGGTTAGGTTTGCTGGTTGCTGCTTCAATTGCAGCCTATGCGGTTAAGCAAATAAACTTGAAAAATTCGAAGTCAGCGGCTCCTCTAGTCAAGCCATCAGGTAATTTGAGAGTTCTATAATTCTTGGTTTCCTCTCATGTAACTTCTGTGCATTTTGTTAGACTCTTCAGACTTTGGAACTCTGCTTAGAAAGAGGGTGTCAATGGCTATTCTTTCTATTAATCAAGAGCACAATGCGGTCTTGTCTTTTTCTTATATTAAACTTCCATACTCATCTTGTTTTGGTGAAACTGGAACTCAGAGAATGGCGAGGCCTTCAAGCAACCTCGGATTGAAGAAGAAGATAGAGAGCAGTTTTCATATTTGGAGGAAAGCCTCAAAGAGGTGGATGTAAGTATTAGAGCAAAAACTTGGTTCTGATTAAACCCCAAGATCATTATTCTTACTCCTTTGCAACTGCACATTTGAATTATGAATCTTGAATTGCTTTTCTCCTTTGCTACTTTGCTTGAGAAGATTACTTTATGTATACTTCCTACGGAAAATTGCTGAGGTTCTACATATATTGCAGGGCGAAGAGGAGGAGGAGAAGGAAGAGGTTAAACTAATCAATGGCTTGATTAATGCGGCTTTGAGCAATCCGTCTGATATCGAAGATGAGATTTTGCCTGAATTTGAAAGTCTTCTATCAGGGGAGATTGATTTCCCGGTAGCCAGTGACAAATATGATACGGAAACGGCATTCCGGGCAGAGAAGGATAAAGTATATGAAACTGAGATGGCCAACAATGCAAGCGAACTGGAAAGATTGCGCAACCTAGTTAAAGAGTTGGAGGAGAGGGAAGTGAAACTTGAAGGTGAATTGCTCGAGTATTATGGTTTGAAGGAGCAGGAATCAGACATTACTGAGTTACAAAGGCAGCTCAAGATTAAGACGGTGGAGATTGACATGCTGAACATAACCATTAATTCCCTACAGGCTGAGCGGAAAAAGCTTCAAGACGAAGTCTCTCAGGGAGCATCTGCGAAGAAAGACTTGGAGGTTGCTAGGAACAAAATTAAAGAGCTTCAAAGGCAGATTCAGCTTGAGGCTAGCCAAACAAAAGGCCAGCTATTGTTACTAAAGCAGCAAGTTAGTGGTCTTCAGACTAAGGAAGAGGAAGCCTTTAAGAAAGACACTGAAGTTGAGAAGATGGTTAAAGCTCTAAAGGAGTTAGAGGTGGAGGTTGTGGAGCTTAAGAGGAAGAATAAGGAGCTTCAGTATGAAAAGAGGGAGCTGATTGTCAAACTGGATGCTGCTGAAGCCAAAGTTACCGCCCTCTCAAATATGACAGAGGTAAAAAAATTCAGGGGGTTGCTTGCATATGATGTGCTCTTATTGGTTGTTTAAGTCAAATATTACGTTAATTGTGCAACTGTGGAAGATCGTGCTCTCCTATCCCATTGTGCTGAGGAATTCAGCATCAATTTATCATCTGAAGCTAGACCTCTCCTGTCCAACTTTAAAGACTTTGATTTGGATTCTTGCTCGCATAGGCTTCCAAACAGTCAGTGATAAAACTTAATAGTTAATTGAGCACTAGTGGTCATCAGAATGCCTTACCATCCTATACATACTCAACAGGTAATCTTTTTATTTCCCAGGGAACAGGATTAGCAGGTTGTCTTATTGATTTCATAGAACATAAAGTACATAATAAGGGACTTGAAATCCTTACCCTGTATGAAAATTACCCTCTAGGATGCCCAAAAACAAAAAGGCCAAGGTTATTGGCTTTAACTGCGGTTTTAAAATACGGAGGCAAGTCTAAACCACTAAATTAAAGACTAAAGTCCTTATGCTCATCAGTGTAAAGCGTCTGCAGAAACATTCGTTTCTTTGAAGATATGGTTGCAAGAAATTTCAGGCCCAGGAATCTCTCTATTGTGTATCTTAGATTCTTGGGAGCACGATAACCTTTAAGAGCACTAATCAGTTACAAAGAGCCACTTTCAACCTCACTAATTTGTAAATTATAGTGTTTGCATAGACATAAACCTTGTAAGAAGGCCTACACTTTCAGCAAAATTTTCGGAGTGTGCACCATAGAAAGAAGAAAAGGCAAGATGAACGGTCCCTGAAGCATTACGAACCCCACTCCTCCAGCACCACAAGCACATTCTCTGTCCAATCCCAACGTCCTCTTCTATATTTGGATAGATTATCGGAACTGGGAGTGCACCAAGTATAACTTGGTCAAGTGCATACTTGAAGCATGATTAGGCTTGATAAAAAAATGTAAGTTCTCTGCACCATGTCAGGACTTTAGAAATGACCATGTGCACATTTAAGGAACTTCTATCAAACCTAATGTCATTCTTAGCAATCATATCTCCCAAAAAACTTGGTCAAACATACTCAATCAGTAAACTTCAAGATAATTAGCATATAAATTCTCCAACTCCTTATCTTCTAAACAGTGATCTGGATATAATATACAAAGGTGAGGATTCAATTCTCTTGCTAACAAACTAAAGAAGTATCTGACACAGAAGCAAAAACCGCTGCTGCAAAGTGGCGCTGTGCTAGGCCTACTGGCAAGGATTCAGTTTTCCTTGCCACCAAGTGAAGTAATCATGGAAAACGAAGAATATTGCGAGAGTGAAGGTTAAATTGTTGCTTCTGAATAGAATCATCAGTTTGCATAAGCTCGCTGGACAGCAAAACTTTGTTCTATTATATTTACTTCAGTCGGTCACTTTTCCTTAGTTCTGGTCTGTTACCCTTTACTTGAAGAGGATCCTTTAGCCTTTACTTGAAGAGGAGTTTAAGTTGGTGTTAGATTCATGTTTTCTTCTTTCTTTGGCTTCATCGGAAGCCACTTGGCTAAGGGCTAAACAATGAAGGTACCCTCCCCTCCCTTATACCTCTACACTCATGCCTCATGGTTTGGTATTCCTTTTCTTTAAATCAGAATCACGCGTATGAGGTGCCTGTCGCAAGATATTTTGACATGTATGTAAATAACGTCTGATCCTGGCATTCTGGAGCATTTCTTTTGCCTTGATATTTGGAATCACGATTGCAATTTCTTTAGTTGTTCATGTAACATTTTCATGCTGCTGCAGAATGAAATGGTTGCTAAGGTGAGAGAGGAGGCCAATGATTTGAGGCACACTAATGAGGACCTTTTAAAGCAAGTAGAGGGACTTCAGATGAACAGGTTCAGTGAGGTTGAAGAGCTAGTGTACCTTCGTTGGGTCAATGCATGCTTGAGGTTTGAGCTCCGCAACTACCAGACACCTTCAGGGACAGTGTCAGCTCGTGATCTCAGCAAGAGTTTGAGCCCTAGATCTCAAGAAAAGGCAAAAAGATTAATGTTAGAATATGCAGGATCAGAACGTGGCCAAGGGGACACAGATCTTGAGAGCAACTTTTCTCACCCATCATCCCCTGGAAGTGAGGATTTTGATGCTGTTTCTATTGACAGTTCTACGAGTAGATATAGTAGTATGAGTAAAAAGCCTAGCTTAATCCAAAAACTGAAGAAATGGGGAAAAAGCAAAGATGATTCAAGTGCTCTTTTATCGCCTTCAAGATCCTTTGGAGCAATGTCTCCAAGTAGGACTAGCATAAGCCAAAGACCAAGGGGTCCTTTGGAAGCCTTGATGATGAGGAATGCGGGTGAGAGTGTAGCCATCACTACATTTGGGACATCAGAACTGGATGGTCTTAATTCTCCTGAAACTCCAAATCTCCCCCAGATTAGAACACAGAATTCTTCTGCCGATTCCCTGAATAATGTAGCAGCATCATTCCAGTTGATGTCTAAATCAGTTGAAGGAGTTCTCGATGAGAAGTATCCTGCATATAAAGACCGACATAAGCTGGCCGTAGAGAGAGAGAAGCAAATTAAGGAAAAAGCTGATCACGCCAGAGCGGTTAGGTATGGTGACTCTTCTAGTTTCAAGCCACAGAGAGAGAAACCCATAGCTTTGCCCCCAAAACTTGCTCAAGTTAAGGAGAAAGTAGTTGTCTCTGCTGATTCAACAGACCAATCAAATGACAGCTCAACGGTTGATTCTCAGACTGTAAGCAAGACGAAATTCGCGCACATTGAGAAAAGACCTCCTAGGGTCCCTCGACCTCCTCCCAAAGCAACTGGAGCCGCTTCTGCTGGTACTGACGTTAATCCTTCAAGCAAGGCACCAGGTGCTCCACCCCCCCCACCTCCTCCGCCTGGTGCTCCACCACCACCACCCCCACCTGGTGGACCACCTCGCCCACCTCCTCCACCAGGAAGCCTGTCAAGAGCTGCAGGAAGTGGTGATAAGGTTCACCGAGCTCCTGAACTCGTAGAATTCTACCAGACCCTGATGAAGCGCGAGTCAAAGAAAGACACACAATCTTTGATGTCTTCAGCATCTAATGCAGCAGATGCAAGGAGCAACATGATTGGGGAGATAGAAAACAGATCATCATTCCTCTTGGCTGTATGTAAAAGTTTATCCATTTTCTTACAGACAACAAAATCTTAGGCAAAGAGAATACCTTCTCAGATTGACTTTATATGGTTTGAATTCAGGTAAAAGCTGATGTTGAAACTCAAGGTGATTTTGTCCAGTCATTGGCAACTGAAGTTAGAGCAGCCACCTTTGCCAACATAGAAGATTTGGTTGTATTCGTGAACTGGCTTGATGAGGAACTTTCCTTCTTGGTATGCCTTTAACAACAGTTATGCAGTATCTTGTATAGATTAGAAACGTACCTAATGCTAAACGTTTGAGGAAGTATGCATTTGTACTTCTGCCATGGCCTTCATGGCAATTCAATAAGAGTAGCTATTCTCCCTCAGCATTGCCCTCTAGGAGGAAATAATCGAGCTCTTGATTTTTTTTACTCAGCCATATTGAGCACTGTAGGAGATTACGAGTAAAATCACAATTAGAAAATAACATATTAGCCTTCAGTGGATGCACTAAATAGTTTTGACTTGTCTATAAACCATGTTTATTACTTCCACGTCTGGCTAGGTTGATGAGCGAGCAGTACTCAAGCACTTTGATTGGCCAGAAGGGAAAGCAGATGCTTTAAGAGAGGCAGCCTTTGAATATCAGGACCTGATGAAGCTGGAGAAACAAGTGTCCACTTTTGTTGATGATCCTAATCTTCCTTGTGAGCCTGCTTTGAAGAAAATGTACAAGTTGCTTGAGAAGTATGCTCTCATCTCAAGCTCATACTATTTACATATTGCTATAACATTCAAATCCCAACCACAAACTGCCAAACATGATCGTGACTCTCATTTTAGCAGTTCAACAGGCCCTTGATACTACCCTAAGTTTTTTGCATGATGACCACAAGTTATTCATCTCGTTTATTCAATATTGGAAGCTGCAATTAATACGTTAAATATTTGTATTTTCCAGAGTGGAACAAAGTGTTTATGCACTGTTGCGTACACGCGACATGGCTGTTTCACGATATAAGGAATTTGGCATTCCCATTAACTGGTTGCAAGACACAGGAGTCGTTGGCAAGGTATGCTTCAGAACCAGGGGAAAAACTTGATTAATGTTTATGGCAATGAAGGCTCTCTCTATTTATTAACATCATTAGATACCATCTTGTGCAATGCATAGCGGAGATTTTAGGCCAAGAAGGGGACCGTACATATGAATAATTGGAGTTTCAGTGCTTAAAATGATCAACTGACGTTTACCCTTTGCAGATCAAGCTCTCATCTGTGCAATTAGCACGTAAATACATGAAGCGTGTCGCATCAGAACTTGATGCTTTGGACGGACCAGAAAAAGAACCAAACAGAGAATTCTTGGTTCTTCAAGGTGTGCGCTTTGCTTTCCGCGTTCATCAGGTATATCGCACCCATCTGCTCATGGTTGTTCTAAACTTGACTGCCATTCATCCAGCATGCTATTTTACATAGAAGTAAGACTTTTCAGCTAGTATGGAAAACTGAAAGCAATGCTCCTCAGCAGCTGTGACCATTACTGAACCACTTTTTTCTCCCTTCTGTTTTCCTGTTTCCAGTTTGCAGGAGGGTTTGACGCAGAGAGTATGAAGGCATTTGAGGAACTAAGAAGCCGTATTTCACAAACGGGTGAAAGCAATAAGCAGGAAGCATGAGGGTTGTGTATTTCTTTTTTTTCCATCCTCTATTGTTCCTATATAAATCTAAGTTGTATATCTTCATCATCTTCTCTGTGTCAGGGGTGGGATCGAATTTACTTGTATGAAACCTTGTACAATCACAAGTTATATTCAAGGGAAAAAAGAGAAAAGGAAAAGTCAAATAGGGAGTGCATACAGGGTTGTAATCGAAAGGAGATTTAAAGTAACTTACATTTTACAAAATTATACGTGTTCAGAAACGAGAACTGATGATCACCAAGTTATTATTGAGAGTATTTTTGGATGAGCTGAGATGTTTGCAAATTACAAGTTGTAACTTTCGCTTTGCTTACTGTAACTTGACCAACAACTTGCATTGAATCAAAGAAGCCATGCTTCTAAAAAAAACCCCAGTTTATACTAAATAAAAAGAAGCCATGCGTCTCTCACATCAAAAATGTTTTACAACTCACAGGTCTTCTAAATGAGGCAGTTTCATGCTTGTATACAATGTTACATCATATGGTTCTTAAATGTCGCTTTTCCAGTCTCTGTTTCTTTATCTCATGGTAATTACAAGGCTCTTGTCTACAAACTTGGCACCTCCAACCTTTCCTTGTATTAGAGAAGGCAGATGAATTACACGCCTTTGATCCCCTGCTTCCACCAGTAATTCGGATCCTCCCCTGTACTGCAATTGCCAGAGACCATGATGTCATTTTTGGGTCTTGATGTACTATAGGTAAGCAAGACAGTAGAGCCACAAGACCAACATAAGTAATGTTTTCAGCAGGTTGCACAACCAGTGATGTATCTTGTCTACTATATTACTTCCTGTGGCTATAGAGCCTAACTTTACAATTTCCCCCACGAAAATGTGAGGTTTTTAAACTTTTGGTTATTATGTGGAGAAAGAAGAAACAAAAGGGAAAGGAAGCAAGTTCATCCGAGGCAGAATGAACAATCCTTGGCCCCAGGAAAGGATCCAAGTTCCAGCCTTTGCTGGCATGATGAAGAGCAAAAACCTAAAACATCCATAGCTATCATCCCATATCATGAAATGATCACGACGAGGTGAGACTAAGTTAACTAGAACAGAAGAAGCCAAGAGACAACCACAGGCAAGCTAGGAAGGGAGATGGAAGGATGTATGCATACCTGGAATAGCTTGATTTCTGACTTGTCAAAACCTGGCATGAGAAGGGTGACTGATTTATTAGCTGGGTTAAATTTCACTGAATTTGTAATGTCGCTTGTTTGCGCAGTGAGAAGATCTCGTGCATCTTTACTAGGAACAGTCAGCATGATCACATTCCACCTGAGTGCATTACCCATTATAACATGTGGAACGGAAGCAAAAGGCAAGGGTGAAAAGTTGTTTTTAATTCTCTCGGCAGTTTCAACACTAGAATTTGGCGACACAGTACCGAACGCACCAGAAACTTGTACACCAGCTTGAATTGCACAACCCCAGTAACGTAATGCAGAACTTAAAGATATCGTACTGTTTGGGTCCATAATTAGGTAGCAACCAAGCCTCCGTGGTTCTGCAAGGGCAGTAGATCCTCTCTGCACCACAGAGAGCCGTGCAAGAAATTAGGTTGTATTGACAGTTTACAGATGATAGTCATGATACACGGAAACCAGAAGTACCTCCAGCATTTGTTCCAAGTCATCCCATATTTCCGCACTCAATTTTCCATTAAGAAGGGACCTCCCGCTGCTTGAACCTATGGCTTCATCTACCAGTCTCAACAAGGAGGGACCAGCCACCCTTCCCAGATCAGTCCTCTCAGCCAAGTTCCTCATATACTTCAAGTATAATCTGTGCACAGACATTTAAGAGAATAAATATCACCATGGGGAGGGGGGGGGGGGGGGGGGGGCTTCCCTACCTTGCTTTGCTGGTTGCACCTATCATTCGTATTGTTTCTTCACTGCTTGTACCATCGTATACAACTACGTCAAATTTCTCTTTTTGGTTGTTCCTAAGAGACACATTGCCAGAAAATCCTACAAGCCTCTCAAAAGCAAGGACTGAATATATAGAATCCATCCCAGGAAGCACACCAAGCTCTTCTCCGACCACCTACTACATTATGAAAAAAGGTGAAAAAGAAGTCCACATCAAGAATATAAAAGGAAATAAATCTTTTGAAAAAGATAGTTACATACCCACCCCTTCGAGAACTCCTTGAGTCATATTAAGACTGGCATTTGCTTGCTTCAGTCGATTGAGAGGTTCAAGAAGCATCTGATACAGTCGATGATAAGTAGTCGAGAATCAAAAGCCATACACGAAGGGAAACCTCAATATAAAATAAGATGTTCCAATCTTACAGTTCAGTAGAGATTCGGCGGTAGGGTCTTGGGAATGTATCACTAAGCATGTTCTAAGCCCTATCAATGAATAATGCTGAGGATCAGAAACAACATAGTGGTTAGAATACATTTTCTCTTCTCGGGATTATTTCTGCCTACAAACTAAATGTTTAAAGCAGAAGAATCTGGCATAAGAAGCAGGACTTCCTATATTAAATTATTGTGCCCTTCATGTCTAACTGTCTAAGTCATATAATAGTTCAATCAGAGGTGTAACCATAATTATGATTTTTTGTCCGTTCAAACAGGATTACCCACCTCCTCACAAGAGTTTGAACAGACACAAAAGTTTAATCACGAAGGATTTAGTATCAAAGCTAATAGGACTTCCATGGCTGAGCTTTTCAAAGCCAAAGACTATAAGATCAAGTTCAAATACGTAATTTTGTAACTAGCAAATCCATAACGAAATTTAAAGGTGAGATTCCAATATAGGCAACACAAACACTTTTGAACAATGATATAGTTTAGGGCTAATTACACCTATGTCCCTGAGGTTTGGGGGTAATTACAGTCAAGGACACAAAGTTTCAAAATGTAACATTCCGTGACCAAAAATGTTTCAAATGTATCACCCGTGTCCATTCGTTAGGGTTCCATCCAAAAAATATACTGTTCATCATTACGTATTTTAAAAATGGCAATACTGCCCTTGTACAGTATATCCTAAATAATTTTTATAATTTTCAAATTAAACCTTAATTTTTTCAAAACCCTAATTTACAAATTAGGGTTCAATCTTTAATTTCTCAATCTGCCAATTAGGGTTTCAATCTGCCATTTCTCAAAAGTCTAAATCTGTCAATTAAGGTTTCAAACCCTTAATTTGCAAATTAGGGCTTCAAAACCCTAATTTGCAAATTAGGGCTTCAAAATCGGCGGCGTGGTGCGACGGAGCTACCGGCGGCGTGGGGCGATGGAGCTACTGGCATGGAATGAGGGAGTGGGTTGCTGTGGGGGAGGAGAGAAGAGATGAAGGGGAAGAGTGACGTCGCCGGCGATAGGTTTCGACGCCGGCAGGAGATTACACGCGGTGGCTTGGGGTGGGCGATGACGAGGAAGGGGAGGTAGACGGGGTGGGCAGTGACGGGGTGACGAGGAAGGAGGAGGCATGCGGGGTGCGACGCCGGGGAAGGGGAGGCAGGCGGGGTGCGGCGCCGGGGAAGGGGAGCAGGCGGGGTGCGGCGCCGGGGAAGGGAAGCAAGCGGGGTGGGTGGGTGACGGGGAAGGGCGAGGGGGATGCAGATGGGGTGGGGAGGGGTGGGGTGGTTAGAATTAGGGTTTTTCTTTTTCTAAAAAGAGACAATGGCATTTAAAAAAATAACTTTTTAACATAAGGGCAATAAAGTCATTTTGTTAAAACCGTTAGGATTTTTAGGGTTCCGTTTGTCAATGGACATAAGTGTTACATTTTGAAACTTTGTGTCCTCGCGTGTAATTACCCCCAAACCTCAGGGACATAAGTGTAATTAGCCCTATAGTTTATGCCCAATCTCAATTCACATATTGTGGTAATTTAACCATGTCACGTATCGCATCCGGAGCATCGCATACAAGTCACGCTACTGAATGTGACTGTTACAATCCAAATATCACACCCTAGGTACAAAATTTTATCACTGAAAGACCTTTAATAGCTTGAATCACAATTCGAAATGGAGAATTTTTAAGATATAAATACGACAGATTAGTCAACTTGACTGTGTCCTTATGAATTCGATAATAAACCGACTTTAGAAGAAAACAAGCACACACTGCATCAGTGAATTAGTTCAAGAATCAAACTGAATCAATTGTACATGATGCAACTGTGATAGGAAATAAACTTATAAAACCAAGAGGGTCAACAGCAAAAATCAAGCTTTTTAGAATAGCTAAGCTCACAAAAACCAGATAGAAAGCAAAAAAAATGCGGTCGACAAAGTCAATATTTGCTTGAATAGTTGTGCATGAACCGATTTCATTCGAGGGCAATTTAACCAAGAAAGATATGGAAAAACTAGAAAACTCGAAACATAAAAGTCAAAGAAAACTCGTCAAGGTTATCATATTTTCAAAGATCATAAGTAATCACTTTACAAAGAATATCTCATAAGAAGTCAAAGTTAGGTGATATGCAGTCCAGAAAGAACAAATTCCTGCACTGATCAACATTATTCGAAGTAAATTTCGACTAAGAACTAAAATTAGTTCTGATACAACGCAAAAACTAAAAGTTATAGAGGACTAGATAAGGGTTTTAGAATGTCTAAGTTCATGTAAAACGGACGAGAAACAATTCATCTAAAGCAAATTGAACTGGGCTGATTTGTAGTGCCAAAAAACATAAGCACAGAACACTTACAAGCTATTTTTCGGCATGAAGCAGCAAAATTTTGAAAAACATAGAAACAAGGAGTTGAAGAGGATTACAAGGTTTTTAGAAAGTGCAATAATGCATAAAACGACTGAGTAAATGAAAGAAATATTGACAATTAAAGTTAACCAAAAAAACAGCAAGAAAAATATCGTGATTTTACAATTTTGATTGGGCTAAATGCTAATAATAGAAAACTGTGCATACGTCAACGAATTAAGCATGTCAAAGAATGAAATTTCAATCATCATCATCTACAAATGCAAAATTTAGAGTTTTAGGAGCATAGAAAGCTCCCTTGCCTCAAAGCAGCAAATTTATCGATAAAAGCCGCCTTATTCATGTTCAGATCTCATACCTAGGTTTAGATAAATCAAACAAGTACTAGGCCTAATCTCTATGTACTACATCAAAGCTCAGTTACCTAATCTATATGTAATTTATAGCCCTAAAGTCATAACCCCATATAAAAGGTCACAAAATCATACCTTCGTACTTGAAATTGCAAAAGTTCCTAGCTAGGGCTATCTGTCCCTCGTGTATCATGACTGTTTCCAAGGCAAAATAAGGCGTTTTTTTTTATCTTCCTTATTCCTACATTTTATGTTATACAATCAGAATTCTGAAAAAAGTGTACTTAGACGGTTTTTTTTTTCATCCTACCGAAAGCAAACGAAGGCACCAAAGTGCCTGTTCGTATCATGCCACCAATTTGGTTGTGTATAATTCATATTTGGTCTTAAGGGCCATTAAGCCCAGGAATGTAAGTTTAATTGGTCACTAGTTTTATAAAACTCAATTACCAGTAATCATCAACAGTAAACAACTAAAAAAATTGCTTGAGTAAATCTTTGGGGCATTACAAGCAAATGGAAGCATCAACAATAATAGAATTATAGTTACAGTAATCTTTTTCTTGAAATCACAAAGTTCAAAAATTTGAAGCTTATACTTGAGATGCTTGTCAGTTTTTGAAATGGCTCCCTTTATTGGTGCATTTCGTGTTGAAATGGTACAGAAAAAGTAAAGACGCTTACCCTAACCACACTCTAATATGGTTTGTTGAAGAAAACTCAATGTGTCTTTCTTTACTTTCTACTCATGTCCATTTACCTACATTTTCTAGAGATGCACCGTCCCCCCGAGTTGTAGACTTCAAGATTGTTACATTTCTATTGCAGATAACATAAAGTGGTAACACGTGATTTACATCGATGTATCTAAGTTCTTTATTTTACTCCCTCCATTCCATTGTATTTGCTCCTTAGACTTTTTCGGAATCCTAGAATAGATTTTGGTACATGTGGATGTGGAATTTGAATTGGACTCAAATGGAAATCATAGATTAAGTAAGTATCTTCTGGCAAGTGGAGCCAGAGTAAAAGTAATGACAACAGTCAATCTTTACGTTGTGGAATGGAGGGACTATGTTATGATCTTGCACCTATTTCTAGGTCTGGCATGTAATTTCTGGTCTAATAGAAAGAATAGTTAAAATACCCTTTCTCCCCTTCTTCTACCGCATAACCATATCAAGAATTCACCTCCTAATTATTCAAAGTAAAATGATGCTAACAAATGTCGCAACCGCCCATAAGGTACATACAAATCCCCACGTACTGAACAGATTGCAGCATTGATTCCCAGGCAAATTGGTAAAGCCAAAAATAGAACCAGCGACCCAATTTAGCAAAAGGTAAAACTTACCTGAGCAGCAAAGACAGCTGATGTAGTCTTGCCGGAACCACCTTTCCCTAAGAAAGTGACCAATCTGGTGGGTTGCTTCGAAGGTGCAAGGACGTTACTTTCCTGTGCTGAAGAAGCCAAGATTACAGCAAGACCCTTTTTTCTACTTGTGCCAAGGGTAATGTGGGAATAAGGGTGAGTCTCAGTTCGGAGGAACGGCGATGGTACGCGGAGTAGCAGAGCCGACGAAGCCATTTTTGGGACTAGAATTATGGGACACAATAATGGCAATGGCCAAGTGAGTCTGAGAGACCTTATTTTATGCAGGGATGGATGATTAGGTGGGCAGTAAGGCTGAAGGCACGTAGAATGGACCGGGCCAGTTCAATTCTGGTTTAAGCTTGTTGGGCTCCTGCCATGTTTAATGGGCCGTTTTCTAAAATATTCCTAGCCCATACTGAAGAGATGGGATGACATGATTGGCCACTTTCATTGGCGCAAGTCATTGCATTTGCACCGGAACAAAACTTCAATGTAACATTAATAGTTGACCGTGTGGTATAACCAACAAGTGAGATAATAAGACAATAAAAAAATCAAAATTTCTGAGAATAATTTCTATCATGGTGCAATCTTTTTCACCGCAGCGAACCTTTTGTCCTTGGGCGGGTTAAGTCCTGAGAGATCGAGGCCCAAATCAGTGTACACAAGGTCTTATTGAAAATACGAGAAAATACGCACACCAATAAAAGTGTGACATAAGTGGAGTTCATTTGTGAGGTGGGCGGTACACATTTGCTATTTTCTTCTTCTTCTTTTTTTTTATATTTTTATTTCTTAAGTGAAGTTGTTGTTCGCTAGATTATTAGGTTCAGAGGCAATAAATGTACTATAAGTACAGAATTTTAGTACATTAAGCAGAAAGTAAAACCAATTCGACCATTTAAACCCGCAATGGGAAGTAACATCACCAGTCATAGTGCATGTAAAAGGTGCTATGGGTACCTGATATGCAGAGTCTTATAAACCCATGAAAACTTTGTGGAGATTTGTAACAAATTGCAGCAAGGCTACACAAGGTGGATGAAATTTGAAGTTTAGAGGTGGAATGTGCTTGAAAGTAGTAAAAGCATATATATACGAAATTAGAGCTGTCCAAATTTTGGCTTTTAAAAAATTGCAGTGTTCGCTATCTCGAAGACGGCGTCGGTGCTACCAAGAGAATAACCTAAGGACTATGTAGTTGAACTTCAACCACAGGGAGCATGTGAAACTCACCCATTTCATAGAGGCTAAACTGCAACTACCATAAAAAGAAAATATGCACAAGTTATCGTTCGGTCAAGTGATCGAGCATGACTTGTTCAGAAACAATGCTCCAATAGACTAAACATAAGTAGATTATTTTTAGAACAAAACGTATGTTTACAAAAGAAGGTGCAGCTACACTGCATCTCTTGCCACATGAAATGAAAAACTTGGCAGAGGACTTGCCCTAGGTGACCGTGGCGGCAACTCAGAAATCCGGTTGCCGAAGGGATCGTAATAAATTACACCCGAAAACTCCGGTGGCTGGCATTTTTCACCCATCAAAATTGATTTTTGCCATAGCCCGCCTTCTCCGAATCCTCCCTCAGCTGTGTCTTCAACTTCCACGTGATCACCGGCCTTTTTATGGTACGTGAAAGGACTGATAGCCCTGTTACTAATAGTTGTGACGAATTTCCTCGGAGACGGAAGCGGGGCAAGCTTCCGTTTACTCGTTTCCCTATCGGTTTTAGTGTCGGTTTCGGCCACAAACTCTTTGGAACTTCGCCTTGCATGCTTGGCACATAGGGTTACGATTGCTGATACGGAGACGAACAAGCAAATTGCTAGCGGAATCGAACCCAGATGCTCCCCAACATGCGTTGGCGCTGGACGAACCATTTTCTTTTTGCTCTTCAAAACTTGTAGAATGGTTCCTCTTCTTTCATGCAGCGTATGTGCATATATACCTGTATTAGGTGAACTTATTACCTAGTCACTGGTAGCAGTTGGAAGGTAGGAACTAGGAAGAGAGAAGATGTCAACCTTATAATAGTTGGGCTAATCAATGCAACTAGATAACCATGAGTTTGATGCTGGGTTTCGGAGGAATTCATGTCTTCCATATTATGCAAGTGACCTTTATCAAACAGAAGGGACATGGTATTATAGAAAACAAATTAATATATTGTTTGTGGACAAGTCATAAACAAAATATCTAATAGTAAGTTGAAGGTAGCGGGTTCATATTGGCAAGACTCCCATGAAGCATCAAGGAGGGTTACAAACTTCTCTCTATCGCGAGGCAGTTGGGATGAGAAATCTTGCCTGATTCAGAACCAATAATCCCGACTTTTTAAAATCGTTGAATATAAAATATATTATTTTATACTATTTTAGTTTATCCTTCTATTATATCAGCTATCTCCGATTAACGGTGACGGTACAATATTTGCTCAGTTGAATGTGAGGAACATTCGTGCCCAAGGTTCAGGGTAAGTAGCAATTAAGAGTTGACTGACTTGCAAGTTGAAACTTGGTTGTGTCACAACCTTCATGTCCCTACTCAAATTTGACCAATTCCAACACCGCCAAGACGTGTTGCCATTTTAAGTTTTGATTAGTTGTGGACTAAGAGCCGCAGGGTGCAGTAAGTTCTTGGTCAGCACTAAAAATATTCTTGGAACCACACCATGTCATATCAAAATATATAGAGTAGATATATATTACTGATTGTGAAAGTAATACATAAGGTTTTTTTTACCGTTCTTTTTTTTTTAATCCTTTTTTACTTGTATGATACGTCAATTATTTATTTGGATATCCTTGTTTACCCCTATTTTTAATTCTTTATAATGATTTATTACTAGAAAATTCATGGATGTAATTTGCCCAATTTTTATAAACACTCTAAATCTAGTAGAACAATTCTAGCGCTTTTAAAACTCTACCTAATCAATAAACATACATACAATGGCTTAGGGTTCGTTTGGCAAAAAAAAAATTCGGTTTTTAGTTTTTAAAGAGCAGCTTAATTTTTTTTTTTTATAAAAACAAGTGAGTGTTTGATAACCCCCTTTTTTTTTGGTGTTTGGTAACCCTTTTTATTTTGACTTTTTTTTTGTGGTTTGCGGTGGCGGTGGTGGGGCGTAGCGGTGGTCGACGGCCGAAGGTGGCTGCCGGCAGTCATCGGCGGTGGTGGCCAGCGGCCGGAGGTGGCTGCCGGCAATCTCCGGCAGTGGTTGCCGGCAGCCGAAGGTGGCTGCCGATAGTCTCTGGCAGTGGTCGCCGGCGGCCGGAGGAGGCTGCCGACAGTCTCCGGCGGTGGCTGCCGGCGGCCGGAGGTGGCTGTCGGTGGTCGCCGGCGGCCGGAGGTGGTTGTCGGCAGTCTCCGGCGGCCAGAGGTGGTTGTCGGCAGTCTCCGGCGGCCAGAGGTGGCTGCCGGCAGTCTCCGGCGGTGGTCGCCGGCGGCCAGAGGAGGCTGCCGGCAGTCTCCGGCGGTGGTCGCCGGCGGCCAGAGGTGGCTGCCGGCAGTCTCCGACGGTGGCTGCCGGTGGTGGTGGTGGTCTAAAAAAAAAAACCAGTTTTTGGAGTTTTTTTTTTACTCTTCAGTTTAAAAACTGATTTTTTAAATTGAAAAAAAAATGGTTACCAAACGCTCCTTTTTTTTTCAATTTTTAAAACTGAAAAAAAAGAGACAAAAAAAGAGTGTCAAACCTACCCTTAATTTCAATTATATTCATAGACGTGTTTTCTATTTGCCATAATGGAGAATCTCCCTATTTGAATTCTTATATTAATTATTAGTGCAATTTTTATATTAAAACTCAAAAAATATTAAATAAAGGAGCTAAGAGTAGTAAATATAAGCACTTCCTAATACCAAATACAACAAAACTTCCTCTTTGCAAATGACTACTTTTTCTTTTTTTTTGAAAAAATTATGGCTGTTATCTAGGTTCAAAGAATCTTCCTCCTACTCTTATACAGCGATAATAAATGGTTATTAAATATTTATAATGACTTTTATTTACTGACACTAAAAAATTACTGTTGAAAATTATCACTAAAAGTTTTAGCAGAAAAGTTACTAGAAATAATTAGTGATTATTAGTTGTCACTATATATAAGGGTTGGAAGAAAATTCTTACAACTCGATTAATAGTCTATATATATATATATATATATATATATATATATATATATATATATATGGGTCGCGATTCATTACTAGCGCTAGCACGTTGTTAGCGCTGTTTTCGTCCGCTACATAATGTAGCGGACGATAACTTACCGTTCGCTACATTATGTAGCGGACGGTGCTAGCACTGCTAGCGCTAGTAACGGATCAGCTCTCTATATATATATATATATTTTTTAAGCTTTAACACCCGGGCAACTTTATAATATCAAGCAAGTCCACTCAAGGGCTATGGGTTGTGCCCTTCCCGACATTCAATTGTCATTTCAATTCATCCATGCTTGGTAGCTACCTACCCCCAAGGGTCTCAGTTCTTATGCATATATGGTGTTAAAGCAATGATATATACGTTTTAAGCTCGATTTTTGACGGCTTTAATTTTTGAAACATCTAATTATTTAATTAACAGTTAACACATGGGATTAAAGATTCTAATTTTATGGCTGGTCGGAATATATCTATTTGCTTAGGCGCATGCTCGAGCAATTTCGTCACTCGGCATTATTTTTCATCTCATAACAATTAATTATCATAGTTGTCCATGACGTACTTTGTTTTAAGTAATAGCCCAGTGGCTAAAATAATAATAGCACGCATGATGTGTACGGTCCATGAGAGCTATTCCAAGGCCTTTCACGACAATCAAAATCTAAGCAGACCCGAATGGCAGTGACTTTTTTTTTTTCCTTTTTATAAACAAGAAAACTGCATTGAAATGGCAGTTGACTTGAACCTATCCGGAACACGGTTTCTTGCGTGTAAGTAACAGCCGAAAAGTTGACCTAGCAAAGTCATCTCTCTCTCTCTCTCTCTCTCACGCACAGAGAGGAAATCACTTCGTTTTGGTTCTGCATGAATGCAAGTCTTTGTCGATCTTGATAGTTATGAAATACATTTCACCTTTGATCCGTTAAATAATCATCTTTTTGGTAAATAGTAGAAGCATTTTATGGTAAGGATTTTGTAAAGCCCTTCTAGATGTTTGGCAGTTCAAGAAACTACATAATAACCTTAACACTTAAGTTAAAAACTGTTTAAATCAGCAAAGTTAAGACATCAGTGAAGTTATATATATATATATAGGGAGCTGATCCGTTGATAGCGCTAGCAAAATGGGAGATCTTGCTAGCGCGATCTGACCGTCCATCCCGAAGGGATGGACGGCCCAGATCGCGTATTTTTGCGGCGCTGTCAGCAGTCCGCTACACAGTGTAGCGGACCATCCTTTTTACCATTTTGCCCCTCCACCCCCTCCGCTACACTGTCTAGCGGAGCACATAATTGGGCCCACGTTGACAGCCAAAATCTCGTCCGCTAGACAGTGTAGCGGACGACTGACACAGTCAACACGACTGTTACTTTGTCATTATCTTACCGTCCGCTAGACTGTGTAGCGGACTGTTTTTCCCTTTCTTTACTCCGAAACCCTTATTCATTCCTTCTAAACTGCTATTCATTCCTTCTTCTCACAATTCTTCTAGCGGTGTTGGCAAGTAGATCGGCGCAATTTCTTCTCAAGAAATCCTTTATTCGACGAATCAATCACGTAACTTCACAAACCAATCCTTTATTTGTTCATAATCTAGAGTTGTTATCGCGGCTTATGCATGATTTTGAATGTGTGCGAAACGATGCATTGTGCTAGCGTTTGTCAATGTATCTATACATATATATAGATTATATATGTGTATTGCGTATTATTTGTTCATGTGATTTCACTTGTAAAATCCCATTCCCGTGTCTGTTTGTATCTATGTACATTGCATATACACAGCATGTGAACTTATGTGAGTATTATCTGATCACATGCTAGCGTTGACTGTGCTAGCGTTGTATGTTTGAGAATGTTTACGCTTCCAACCTTGCCGTTTTGCATAATTTCAGTTGCGAAAAATGGATTTCAACCCTGGACCAGAAGATCCGTCCGTATTATACGACCAAGCAAACCATATCAGTACGCTCATATGGGATGGTGGAGTAAGATACTTATTTTATCAACTTTGTTATTCTTCGGAACGTTGTATATCGTTTAATTTGCTTAAATTGTATTTATTAATTCGTAGGAAAGAGCACTTCTCAACACGGTAGAAGTATCCGATAATTTTAAAGAATGGAAATTGAACAGAACCCAGAAAAGATTACTGCGTGGGATTGGGTTTGGGATTTTCACGCGTGGGCAGATCTTTCAACAACTTGACCGGCACTTAATAGGTGCCCTTGTTGAAAGGTGGAGAAGTGAAACGAATACGTTTCACTTCCCTCTCGGAGAGCTGACAATTACCCTAGAAGATGTAGGGTTCATCTTAGGGTTACCGGTGACGGGGCGGCCGGTAATAGCTCCTCCGTCGGAAGCAACGAATAAGAGGACCGCTAGGGACTTCTTTACTTCGATACCCCAGGATCAATTTAGCACTGGGGGTATCAAGTTGAAATGGTTGGTAGATACCTACAAGGTTCTGCCGGATAACTACACGGATCAGATGCTTGTGCTGTACACACAAGCTTTCCTCTTGTGGGTGATGGGGGCAATTCTGTTCCCAACAACGTCGAAGAATACCGTCAGCGTCAAATATTTACCGTTGTTGGGTAACCTGCTGGAGGTTGGGGATTATGCCTGGGGAGCCGCAACTCTTGCGTACCTCTACCGAGCATTGCACAAGGCAACGAGGCCCGACTCCAAAGCGATATGTGCATGTCTCTCGCTATTGCAGGTATATCATACAATTCTTGATTACTCGCTCGTTTCTTTTTTTTTGGGTTGAATTGACAATAAAATTTGACGATACTTTATTTAATTTGTCTTTGCTCTCAGGTGTGGTCTTATGAACACCTTGCTACCGGCGCACCCACGCGTAGGGACGGAACCGATAATGTGTGGCCTCGGTTGTGCGCCTGGGAGTACAGTCGGAAGGACAGCCACTACCAGAGGAGAGACGATCCCCATCACAACATTACGTACTATCGGGGGGAGCTCGACTCGTTATCTCCTGGCCAGATGCGATGGGCACCGTACAAACATTTGGCGCGACGGGTGGGAGAGTCGTTCGTCTTCACGCTCTCTGGGTTGCAACGCACACCCCTGATCCACTTCGAGGTCGCAGAGTGGCAGCTGCCAGATCGCGCTATGCGCCATTTTGAGTGCCTGCAGGGGTTGCCAGCAGGCGCGCCGGATATGAGGCTTAACAGGAACCCACCGGGTGTCCCTCGGTTTGGCAAGGCAAATGCGCACGACTTGTGCGCACGAGAACTTGAGGTTTGGGATTCCTGGCAGGACACGCTGGCGGCCATTGTGTCGGAGCCTG
Source organism: Escallonia herrerae (assembly GCA_033070095.1). Lineage (NCBI taxonomy): Eukaryota > Viridiplantae > Streptophyta > Magnoliopsida > Escalloniales > Escalloniaceae > Escallonia > Escallonia herrerae. Next base: position 268,043 of record JAVXUP010001132.1, read on the forward strand.
ACCCCGTGATCAGTATCGAACAGTACAATGGGTGGTACTACCGCATCACCCGGAGGAGAGTAGCTCCAGTAAGGTTTGAACGCGGGGAGAAGTACCACCCTAGGGGTCAGATCGATGAGCACATGGCATACAATCTGGTAAGTTGGCCAATAAGTGCTTTAATTGAACTTGATGATTCTAACTGTGTATGAAGTTACTTATTTATTATCTCTCTGGATGTAGGTTAATGCCTCGTTCGCCTTCTTCCAGAAGTTGCGCGAGCGGAAGGATTTGGTGGATGCAATGGGCGAGGAGCTTCGCCAACAGGCTGATGCGTTGGCGTATGGCTGCGGGAATTTTTTACACCAAGCATCGGGCCAGCCTTCCGGCGTCAGCCCGGGAATGGGTTATCCGGGGTGGCAGCCCCCATATGTGAGCGAGGGATACACCGATCCCTCGGGACAGACTTCGGGAGTGAGCCAGGGATATGGTGGTCCCTCTGTACCGGGAATGGGTGGTGATTGGGGACAGCCAAGCACCATGGGCCAGGCTCAAGCGCCGTGGGAAGACTACAGTGTGCCCTCCTTCTCTTTGCTATTGGACTCGGAACCCCAACCCTTCTCTCAGAGTCAAGTCACGCAAGACTGGGGTTTCGGACACATCAGTCTGTCGGAGACACTGCCCATTGTCCCGTGGGCAGGACCATCTACTGCCGAAGGAGGGCAATATCCCCCGGTCGACCCCCCGGAAGGAGTGCAATATCCCCCCGTCGACCCCCGAGGGCAATATCGCAAAGGGCATCCAGTGAAGCCCCTAAAGCCGCATAAATGCCAAATAATCAGAGAGCGTTATTTTAGCGGCTTCCCCCGGGACAAAGCGTTGTATAGTGTGAATCATCCGGAGGGCATGGATTACACTTGCGAGTGGGGAGAAATGGCCTCCCTGGCTCCGGGGAGTTGGTTAGACAACGGTGTCATCTCCACATACGTGGAGATTCTGAAGGAAAGGGGTCGGGAGCGGCTGAACGAGTACCCGGCCATTTTTTTGGTTGATGCCTTTTTTCATAGCCTCCTAGTGTCTGAATGGCATGAGTGGGTCGAGCAAAGGCGGAAGAAAAAGTTGAGCCAGTGGAGACCGTCCGCTAACCTACGAGCGTATCTTGCTAGGGATAGTCCAGTGAGCGCAAGTGTTGCCGACGTGTTTCTAATCCCATTTTTAGGGGAAAGCCACTGGTACTTGGTTTGCTATGAACCGGTGGAGAAAGTCGTATCGGTGATCGACAGTCTCCACGACGATACCGCCTTTATGCCTGTGCTGCAGATGTACAAAGCCCAGTTGGATTCAATGGTAATATTACGATTGTTGTTTAACAGTTATTGTAACTTGGCATAAATGTTAACTCGTGTCTTACGCCGTTTTATGTTTCTTGCAGAATATATTTTGTGCAATGGTCAATGGTGTCCGTGGTAACCCTGTACCGGCGCGGCCAAAGCTCGATTGGCGACTGAAGAAGAGGAGGCCCAAGCAACGTAACACTTCGGACTGCGGCGTTTTCCTTTGCATGTACATGGATTACATTTGCCGGTCCGAGAGCCTCAAGGCGGCGGTGTGGAGCCAAGCAGAAGTAGACACCTTTAGATATAGAATGGCTTGGCAAATTATGAAAGGCCGGCCTAGAGCGGTTAGGTGTATTGTAAATCCGGCAAATGCCGAGAATCCCTCCCAACATGATTCCCCCCGTTGACATTGTACCATTACACTTTATTTTTTTTTAATAAACTATGAATATTTAGAAAGCTCTCATTGATTTGTGTTGAAGATTATTGATTGATTATTTTGTCTGATTTCCGTTGAAGATGATTTGAGTTTGGTTTTTTTGGCTCTCACTGAGAATGATTGAAAAGCAAAATCTGTCTGTTAGACAATGTCGCGGACAGTGGGGGAAGTGAATTTTCTAAGTGTGGGGGAAGTGAATTTTCTAAGTGTTGGGTTAAGACAATCTGCTGGTCTGTCCGCTAGACAATGTCACGGACGGTGGGGGTGGGGAAAATTTTGGAAGACAATCTGCTGGTCCGTCCGCTAGACAATGTCGCGGACGGTGGGGGTGGGGAAAATTTTGGAAGGCATTCTGCTGGCCCGTCCGCTAGACAATGTCGCGGACGGTGGGGGAAGTGAATTTTCTAAGTGTTGGGTTAAGACAATCTGTTGGTCCGTCCGCTAGTCAATGTCGCGGACGATGTGGGTGGGGAAAATTTTGGAAGGCATTCTGCTGGCCCGTCCGCTAGACAATGTCGCGGACGGTGGGGGAAGTGAATTTTCTAAGTGTTGGGTTAAGACAATCTGCTGGTCCGTCCGCTAGACAATATCGCGGACGGTGGGGTGGGGAAAAAGGCATTCTGCTGGCCCGTCCGCTAGACAATGTCGCGGACGGTGAGGGTGGGGAAAATTTTCGAAGGTATTTTCTTGGCCCGTCCGCTAGACACAATGTAGCGTTATGCAGTTTTAATAAATTGGCGTCCGAAGACAATGTATCTCAAACGGCACAATTAAGCGAGAAAAAATTTGGAAACATAATGAACATGTATACAATAAATTTGGTTATTATTAATAAATTAGGGTTCACATTGGGGGAAATAAATTTTTTCACAAGCGCTCCGATCAAAGATTACAACTTGAAAATCCCACCACCCAAGGTGTTCAAACACTACAAAGTCCCCGAGTTCGAGGCCATGCTGGCGCACGAAGACGTTCCAACCCTCTGCGAATTGCTTTTTTTGGGGTCGGCCGGGCTTCAGCTTGATTTCAACCTGCCAGGCCCCCTTGCGGCTATATAATCTTGAACTGTCATGAATTGTTGTAAATTGATTGGTAAAGGCTTCCGGTATGTCCTAACAAACACAATACAAAAAATAGGTTAGTTTTTAACCAAAAGATCAAACTTTTAACACACGAAAATACAGAGAAAGAGGGATGGGCTACAAGTTCATTCTCAAATCCCGGCATCATGACTTTGAAAAAGTGTTTGCCTGCTAGGTGCAAGTTGCCAATAAAATCGTAGGTGGTCTCCGATCCAGAAGCCATCGAGGTCGGCGATGAGGGGAGGACGGTGGTGTCGCCGTAGATGGGGTAGTGGCTTGGGTTAGATGTTCGAGAGAGAGAGAGAGAGAAAGAGTATAGCGGACTGATAAAAGCTGTTGCCCGTTTTGATTAATATGTACAGTAGGATAGAGGTCCGCTACATTGTATAGCGGACATAAATGAAAACCAAAAGTTTTTCTGCGATGACGTCCGCTACATTGTATAGCGGACATAAATGAAGACCAAAAGTTTTTCTGCGATGACGTCCGCTACATTGTATAGCGGACATAAATGATGTCCAAAAGTTTTTCTGCGATGACGTCCGCTACATTGTATAGCGGACATAAATGATAACCAAAAAATTAGGACTATGCATATCCGTCCGCTACATCAGAAATCGTTACATCAGAAAAAATAATTCCGGTATTCGGTTGAAAAATTATTAGAAAAAATTATTACAAATGTCAAACTTATACAAAAAATTAAAGGTCCACTGCAGCTTGTCCGTCCTCATCTTCGGCGTCATCTTCTGCCCCATCTTGCAAACCCCCGGGACTTATCCCCAGTGCCTTGTAATGGTTCCGCTTGTCGTGGTCGGTCATTTTGTTGCACAATGCACACCTTCGCAGCTTTTTAGGTTGAGTTGCCGTTTCAATTGAGCTTTTCATCCGCGTAGATCTCTTGCGGCCTTTCGTTTGCGATATAATTGGATCCAACGGCCGGATATCATTGTCGCCTTCCTCCCCCGGCTCGTCATCTTCGATTCCGTCGTAGGCTCGGTGTCAACCGCATTGGTGACTGAAGCTGCTTCCAACTGGTCGACGATGGGCTCTTGCTGCTGAGCTACATCGAGGAGATGTTTATAACCGACCATTGTAGCAGCAGCCTTTACGGACAAACGGGTGAACATCGTCACCAGATGATTATACCGCAACGTCTCTGATTCTTCAAAGTCAGTATACGGGTGCTCCGGAAAGGAAATGGTACCGTGCAACCTGTTTGCACCTTTCGTCCACCGTGGCAAGACGTATTTATCGGGGATTGTCCTGATATTCTTCTGGGTGAAAAACCGCAGAATGTGTCTACACAGGATGCCATGGAACTCAAACTTCTTGCAAACACACGTCACCGAGTCCGTCAATGTGTCGTGGCTCACCGTATAAATTCTGCGCAGCTTCTCAGGGACGAGGTCATTCACGAGCGAATAAACCTTGTACTCACGCGTAGACATTTCTGCCACCTTGTTTATACTGTATCGTCCCGATTTTCGCAGCTCTACTTGGTATAGCAAGAAGATCTCCTTCGTATAGACTTTGGCACCGTTCAGCTCCAGCGGGGTCTCTAGCAACCTTCTCCTTTGTTTGTACGTTGTTGCAAAGTCGGCAGCCCTTTCTTTTACGAACAACGAAGCTACCGCTTTTTGTGCGGATGCAACGAAAGTCTTCAAATTGGTAGCTGTACCCACATAACTATCGAACGTGGCATTCATAGATTCACTCCTGCCCGTCGTTTTCATGCCCGCTGAAAAATACCTCCTCGTGTAAACGCCAATCCATTGCTCTTTGCGCTCGTACAAGTGCCGGAGCCACTCGTTGTCTTGCAATGAGTAATCCCGAACAAGCTTTTCCCACCTCTCCTCGAATTCTTCAATCGTTAATGACTTGGTAATGCACTTGTCAAAATCCTGTTTAAAGTCTGGATACTTTGCGTACACGTGATGCAGACGTTCAGGGTATTTGTTGCTTATGTGCCAAGTGCACAAGTTGTGCCGGGTGTCTGGGAAGACGGTCGCAATAGCCTTCTTCATTGCCAAATCTTGATCGGTGATGATCACTTTGGGTGCTTTGAAGTTCATTGCTTCCAGCCACGTCCTAAACAACCATACAAAAGAACCCTCGCTCTCGTCCCTTAACAAGGCGAACCCGAACAGGATGGAGTGATAATGATGATTGACGCCGGTGAAAGGAGCGAACGGCATCGAGTACTTGTTGGTACGGTATGTGGTGTCGAAAGTCACGACATCCCCAAAATGCTTATAAGCTAGTCTCGAACGACCGTCGACCCAAAAAATTGTACTAACTCGATGCTCTTCGTCAAGTTTATAGTCGAAGGTAAACTGCGGGTCCTCCATCTGCATCCGTTTCAATAGGCTCATTGTCGATTGCGCATCATTGAGGTCATACGCGGCTCGTCTATGGGTTCGGACCGCGTTACGAACGTCTGTCGTGTTAAAGTTTAAATTTTGAATTCCCCCAGCCTGTTCAGCAAGAACATTAACAATCTCAGTAGGTCCAATTCGCGCATTGCTCATTGTGTGAATTAGGCTCCTCGCGACCTTACCCATCTTCTTGTGTTGATGCATCTGACTCACCTTAGAAGGAGTTACTAACGGGTGATTGTGTGCCAGTTCCAGGCTGGTAATAAGCCAATGATCATGATTGGCTTTGTAGCTTACGAACATCTTGACCTGGCAATTTGTGCGCTCAAAGCAGTCCCGTCTTCTACGCGAATATCCTATTTCGTCATCACTGTCATCATTCCCTACGCGTGTCTCATTTTGCTGTGGATTTCTGCCCCTATGACACTCGTATAAACGAGAGCATATCTTTTTTGTTACGTTGCTCGTTCTTGTAGTCTTTATTCTAATGCCAAAACCAACCCTCAATGAATACGCTCGAAAACATTCTTCAGCTTCTTCCAATGTTTGAAACGTTCGTCCTAGATACGGATCACTAGCATCTACGGGGACGTTGGAGCTCGACACGAAATCAGACATTGTGAAACAAGACCTGTGTAGAAATAGACTACGCTTAACAATCAAATGGCATTTCTAACTGAAAATATTACCTAAAAATTACAGTGGCGAATAGACCAATTTAGGATGACAAACATACCGTATGCATAACCCCTGAAAGTGTCTCCAAATTAACAATTATTAATTTACTGAACATAACAAATCAAAATTACTAAGATAAATAGACGAATTCATCATGCCAAAAAATCGAATTAAACTATAATTTTATTTAGAGTTTACAAATTACACCTTTTTTATGAACATCATGTCTAGAACATCACAAATTGAAGAATAGAGTGACAAATTTCTAGAACATCAAAAAAAATCTATACGTTTTTGTCCGAACAAAATAAAATTATATTTTACCATTCAATCCATAAAGAAAACTTCACCATTCGCAAACTTACCTTACTTGAGTGAAGCTAAGTTTTACTCGAAGCTTGAAGGGAGCAGAAAATTGTAGCGAGTCCGAAGGAGGAGAAGAAAATTGTAGCCGAAGGAGCTTGAGGAATTCCGACAACCCGTCGTGTGTAGAAATAAAGGTACAAACACGTGGTAATGTGTTGACTGTGTCAGTCGTCCGCTACACTGTCTAGCGGACGACATTTTGGCTGTCAACGTGGGCCCAATTATGTGCTCCGCTAGACAGTGTAGCGGAGGGGGTGGAGGGGCAAAATGGTAAAAAGGATGGTCCGCTACACTGTGTAGCGGACTGCTGACAGCGCCGCAAAAATACGCGATCTGGGCCGTCCATCCCTTCGGGATGGACGGTCAGATCGCGCTAGCAAGATCTCCCATTTTGCTAGCGCTATCAACGGATCAGCTCCCATATATATATATATATATATATATATATATATATATATATATATATATATATATATATATATATATATATATATATATATATATATATATATATATATCAGGAGGATTTCATTTCACAGATAATTTGTGTTTTTGCTTTGCAAGCAAATAGAGCTAGTGAGACTACTTTAGGGAGTAGTTACTTGCTTTTTAAGATATTCTCTCAAGAATGACAAACGGTACTAACATACCAAATGTAACATAAGATCAGCCTAACTGATACACTAATCGCCTATGTTCAAGCAGATGTATATTATCATATGCATAAGTTTTTTATGCTTCGCTCAATACAGAGCCTTCAAAGGCTTTATGATAGAGATTTCCACTCTGAATCTCAGACGGTGTTGTTACAACTTGCATCTAATACCAATAAAACTTGTTTGGTCTTTTGGGTGAGAGGAAATTGAGTATAGATTGTGAGCTATAACCATTGAATCCAACCCCAAGGGCCGGTGGAGATGACAAAGGATCTCGAGGAGTGACCTCGAGGTCGCGAGTTCGATTCCCCGTACCGACGGGCCATATATAAATTGCAGTTCTAAACATTTCAAAAAAAAAAAAACCATTGAATCCACACCTTTCCTCTTGAATATTGGCCCGAGAGATCCCCTTAAATACTGTTGCTATGTGCTAAGCAATTATTGCATTTATGTTAATATTGGTTAATAAGACTCATAATAATTTCATTACTAGATAATTGAGGATATTCTTTTAATTGACTTTGACATTATTGAGAATGTGACTAGGTTTATATTGTAAATCTTCTTGAGTGACTGATATTATTGAGGATCTCTTTAGGTTGGTATTTTTGGGCAATATCCAAACATATCATGGCCGAGTTCAGTGTGCCGAGTCCCATTAGAACTTAATCAAGTTGTACGTACTGTTGCCTTCACACTATGAACCTCCAACAATGTGTGGAGGCTACTCCTACTCTCAAGGCAGAAATATGAGTTACAGAGCCAATTACAGCAGTAGATACTATTTACCCACAAGAGACTGCTCTGTCCTGGGGCTTGCTAATGTAAAAATAGCTTTGAAACAGTTGTAAACCTACTTCTAAAACTGTACACTATTTTTATAAAAATTATATATGTTTGACGCTATAGCCTTTCCATTTCTTTCGAAGCAGCGAGTTGCTGCAACGTCGCCCATTCCAATTGTAGGCACAATCAATAACGCAGCCTGCCTGAGCATGAGTCTTCAATGATGCTCGGTAACGCTTTGTTATGGTTTTTATCACAAAGCATGAACATAATATGAACATCATGATTGACGCTCCGTTTGATAACACTTATTTTTTTTCTTCAGTTTTATAAACTAAAGAAAATAAAGGCGTTTGATATACATTTTTTATTTTTTTTCCTTTAGTTTTAAAAATCAGTTTTTAAAACATGACTGTTTTTGAAAATTCCAAAAAAGAGTTTTTAATTTTCAATTTTCATTTTTATTTTGAGACCACCACCGGCAGCCACCGCCCACCGCCGTCGACTGGCAGCCTCCTCCGGCCGTCGGCAGCCACCGCCGATGATTACCGTCAGCCACCAGCCACCGCCAGTGACCACCAGCCTCCTCCGACAGTCGACAACCATTGCCAGCTGCCACTAGCCACCATCGGGGAACCACCGTCGGCTGCCGACAGCCACTGCCTACCACCACCATCGGCAACCGCCATGCCCCACCATCGCCATCCGCCATGCCCCACCATCGCCATCGCAAACCACTACCAAAGAAAAAATTCAAAATAAAAATTAGGTAATCAAATACCTAAAATAAAAAAACTCAAAATAAAAACTAGATAATCAAACACCCATTTATTTTTGTAAAAAAAATAATAAACTAGTTTTTGCTTTTGTTTTTTTAGAAATAGAAAATCAAAACTGAAAGTGTTGCCAAACGCTATCTAAAAACTGGATAATCAAACACCCATTTATTTTTGTAAAAAAAAAAAATTAACTAGTTTTTGCTTTTGTTTTTTTAGAAACAGAAAATTAAAACTGAAAGTGTTACCAAACGCTACCTGAAACTCTTCACGTAAGAATATCTCATGACTTTTACCTATCCCGCCAAAGAATCCACGTTTATGTATTTGTAATTTTTTTTATTTATGGGTTTTGATGGAGAGCTTCAAGCCCAAGAAGATAAGACAGAGACTAA